>CAEGAF010052474.1:0-70879 GCA_903067075.1 Micropoecilia bifurca
ATATATATATATATATAAATATATATTATTATATTTATATATATATATAAGGGAATATTTATATATATTATATATATATATAAATTCCATTCTCACCCTCCGCGGGTATATATATAAACTCAAGAAAGGTAGTACCAAGAAAACAGCAAGTCAGATTAAAAACACAACAGTTCTGGATGAAGTAAAGTGTGAGGAGACTTGATGCTCTATAATATGGATAGATCGAGCATTTGGAACCTCAAGGACACACAAAGAGTCAAATTCCTGGTTACAAATCAATATTCAGTTCAGCTTATTGTGCCAACTGACAACAAATGTCGTCTCAAGGTACTTTACCAAAAAGAAAAAATCATTTCAATTTGGTCACACACATTCCAATTAATCCTACTCAAACAGTACAGTGTGCTCAATTAATTATTCAAAATAGTTTAAAAAGTTTCTATCTAACCTGGAAACCTAGCAGATTGCATCGTTCTGTCTTATTTCTTGTCAGAGCTTTTTTTGTTCTACTCATTTGAGAAGAAGACATTTGACAAATGAAGGCATCATTGGACTATGTTGAAATGACAATCCCGACCACACTGATTGTATTTGCTTTTAATATCATATTACAATGTAATTGTATTAAAAAGCCACTTTCAAAAAAACCATCAACGCTGTTTTCTAACCAAGTTGTGGAACATTTTACTCCAAATGTATTCAAACTGCATTCAAATGTAAATCCATTTGTGTAATGCGAGTAGATTTAGTTCCGTAAAAACGGCCACTGTTGACCCCGTAACACGTGTGCCAGAAGCAACACGGGCTTTTAGCTGACTGATTAAAATGATGGCATCATAGCGCAGCATTATGCAGCATCCACCAACACAAGTGCCCCTGTTGTTTCTGCTGGTATTTTAATAATCGTATATTACACAGAGGACACTAACTCTTTTCTTTTTTCCTAGCTTGTTCTTTGTGTTTGGTAAATCCCTAAATTCTCCAGCTGGTCTTGCTGTTTTATCCCAGAACTAACTAATGTTGTTGTTTTTTTTGGCCAGGGTTTTATTTATAGAGTAATGAATGGGAGCTGCTGCTGCTGCTGCTGCCTTTCAATAGTGCACACAATAACAGCCACAGTCACATTGAGGCTGCTCCAAAAACAGCTTGAGGTGAACAGAACTCTGCTCACAGAAACACACCTGTGAAAATAATAATCATTATTTAAGTGTTTGTACTTATGGAGCTCATCTTCATTAAAGCACTATTTCTACTGCAATAAAAAAACCTGCTGGTAGGTCCATTTGAGAAAGACATATACAGTCAAGAGTTGTTTGGATTCAGCTGAGCCGCGCGGTGACTGGAATTAAATTACAATGTGACGATAAATGAAATGTTAATTTGTTGTTAGAAAACACCTAGTCCGCTGGGATCTGTTCGTTCCAACTTCACCGCTGTGTTTAATTCCACCTAATTAAGCTTGTTTTTAAGGAATGGCAAATGAAATTTCCCAAAGAAAGAGTTATGTGACAGCAGCATTTGAACTTGCTGCGTGTTTTGCAGCATCATGAAACAGATTTTCATCAGCTAATTAGCTATGAAGGACATGTCTGAAGTAAATAAAATACTTTTTTTTTCAGAGATGAGGAAATATTCTCTGGAGTAGGTTTCGCTTGAAGTCTAGTGGATAATAAACCTGAAGCACCCTTTTCAATCATATTAGAGTTAAAATAAAAAAGCCTTTTGCAAGCACATCAGAGGCTTGTAGACCCCGTCGGCTGTAATGGATAATGGCATCGCTGTAGAGGTGAGGGAAAGCAGAGAACACCAGGGTTCCTTCAAAATTTCATGAATAAACTGCAGACCTTTTTTCAGACTCAACTTTCCAAAGTTCTCAGTCCAGTACGTTGATTTAAGAATTTATATTTGCTTTAAATGAGAGGCATACAAAAAAACAGAAGCTGGAAGGACGGAAATAAGAAAAGATTCAAAGGAAGAAAAGGAGGACATGTGAAAGAGGTCGGACACAAAAAAAGAAGGAAAGAAAGAAAGATGAACGCAACTGCAACTAATCGATGCCAGGTTGGAAAGAGGTATATGACAAAGTGATTGGAGAGCAAAACAAAGCGAATTATACAAATATTGGGAATAGATCAAGGAGGAAGTCCAGACATCCTTTTGCCATCTGAATCTGTCCAGCAAAATTTTGGGAAACATTTTAGGAAAAAGCCTTTCAAAAATTTAAGTAAAATATTACTCTTTGATAGTACAGAGAAACACAAGAAAAAATATTTTTTATAGCATTTCACTTATGGCTTACACAGTACCTCCAACCTGGATCTGAAAGGTATTTCTTTTTGGTTTTAGAATGTAGTGATGATGCTAAAGGGAAACAATACAATCAGATGCTTTTAGCTGAAAATCGATTCCAAATGAACTGCTTCAGAAAAAAAAACAATCCAAAGGACATTGTGTCTCAATTCCATCTAATCAGCGCAGACACTACAGTAGCTGAGCAACTCTTAGTTCTGATCTGCAGGCTAATGTGTTCATATGTACTGGAAATGGTCCGCTAAAAGCACAACTGTATCTGTTTTCAATAACGAAAGTGTACTTAAGCTACCGGGCCCCTCTGCTTTACTTTAGCAGAAAAGAAAAACTGGGCATTTGTGACCTCTTTTCACAAATTTACCTCTTCACTCAGAACTAATGGGAGAGGGGGGCTGCCAGGCAGGGTGCAGAGAAAGAGCCGGTGAGAAAGATGGGCTACCTCCTTGTTTGTTTTGGTCTTTTTTAATGGGATCCGCTGGGGTTCTATGCAACATAAATCCAAGAAGAAGACCAAATAGAAACCGTTTCTTTTTTTTTTTCTTTCCCCCCCTTTTTTTAACGGCAGTTTCTTCAATACTTTGCGTGGGTTCTGCATCTTTTTTTCCCGGCTTGGATGGACGAGGGGCCTTGCAATGTCACTCGGGTCACGGTCTTGTCCGACGAGGCAATAATGCATGTGACAAATGTCAGGGAATCTGGTGCCGCTGTGAACCTGTATGGATTTATCGATTCCCCACCTCTTTTGTTTCTGTTTGGTTCACCAAAGCTCCGACTGCATCTTTATGCCCACTGCCAAGTCATAAATATTTCCTTTAGTGTAAAGCTCGCCTCCACGTTCGTCTCCGTTTGCCACCTCTTCCTTTTATGTGACCGTCCTCTTCTTTTTTTGAGTAGATTAGTTTTGCCTCTGTTGTTTCGGCCTAGGCTAATCTTCCTCATCAGCACAGCTTTTACTCCCCTCCTTCACTTGGAAAGGCTGTTTGTAGTAAAGATTGCAATCTAACTGCTAATCTTTAAGGCTTTCTCTAGGGCAGGGCACCGGGCTTATAGCTGAGTGATTTGCCGCAGATGTAAAAAAAAAAAAGAAAGAAAAGAAAAGAAAAAAAAAAAAAACTCTCAGCAGTCTTGAGAAGTTCTTTACAAGCCGAGTTTGAAGGAAAGTGTTCCTACACACATTCCGAAACGCCAGCTGTCACTACCGAAGTTGTCAAATGCGGAGCCAAAAGGTGTGTCGGGCTGTATTTTGTTTAATGATGATGCTCATTACTTATAACTTCTGCCACTACTCCGCATGCAGAGAGCCAATTATTTGAAAGGAAGGGAAAAAAAAAAAAAATAAGTGCAAAGAGATATGCGTGCAAAATATTTCCAACTATTCTGCCTCTACTAGCTGGAAAAGCAACGTATATCTGTCATAATGAGGAGCAAACAGAGCTTTACCGCCGAGACGCCTCTCATCGCTAACGTAGCACAAAGAGATTTACTAATACAGGCTGTCAACGCAGCCAGTTTTATACTCGTCCCAGTTTTATACAGCCGTACAGATAGCGGTCCCCGGACAGCATGCATTATACACATCTAATTAAGTCTTCACATGTCTATAATAAACTGCATTATGCCTCTGGGGCTAGAGGGCAGGTCGCGAGCGGACACTGATTGTGCCCGAGACAGTCAATTTTCCACGTGTGTTTATTCACGTGCGCTTATTTCTTTTTTTTTTTAAAGAATCACATCTACGATGCCTACTTAGCGTTCAGTAATTAACCTAGAGTGAATCAGGGCAGCACTGTAAATATTTGTTACCCAACTGGGAGTTGGAGGACGGAGACATTCTCCACGGAGGATGACGTTAAAAGGACAGGGCCTTCAGAGAGAGAGAGAGAGTGAGAGAGACAGGGGGGTGGACTGTGGGTTTTCGAAAGAGAGCGACAGATTGAGACAGAGCGACACTGAGACAGAATGAGAGACAGAGAGAGAGAGAGAGAGAGAGAGAGAGAGAGCTGGGCTGAGGAGGGCATCCAGCCAGCTGCTGGTATGCTTTGATTGGCCTGTGGAGAGCGTCCTCTGTCTTTTCATGGCACCAGTAAAGAGTGGCGCTCCCAGTAGCAGGTGGCCGCTGCCCATCGGTTACCTCCCTCGGGAAAGTGGTTGAGGGGGGGGGGAAGGGTTGACGGGGACGGGCCGAGACAAAGATCATCATTCGCTCCACTCTTCTTTATTAAACACCTTCACGGTTTGGCTGTTCCGCGGCTAACCGGGACGAAAACGGAGAGGGCGTTTCACACGGAATACCTAATCAGCACATAAAAGTGTGGAGAAAAAAACTATTTCTAATGGCACCGGCTTCAGTGTACTCGCTGTTGTTTTCTCTGACATCAAAGGCTTGGAAGACCTGATGCTACAAATCAGAGGCGGCTTCAAACAGCCCACACAGATTTTACACAGCGTGTTTCGGGCCTTTGGGGGGGCGGGTTGTGCGTGTGTGTGTGTGTGTGTGTGTGTGTGTGTTTGCGTGTCTGTGTGGAGGGGAGGTTGTCGGGTATAAAAGTGTGCGAGTACTTGCCTGTCCTTCACCGAGTCGAGCCTGGCAGGATGTGACGGATAAGGGTACAGTACACCGAGGAAAGGAGAGCAGGCCTGTAAGTGCTCTGAGTGCTTCTCCCCCAGCAGCTTGACAGCCGGGTCCCGGTGACCGTGTTTGTGACAATCAGGCTACCTCGCATCATCAGTTGGTTTAGCTGTTGCCATGGAAACGCGCGGCGCAGGCAGCACGGGCCAGCCTCGTCTCCATCTCAGAGTTGATACTCCTGATGTTTGCTCTTTGCAAAGCCAGGAGGAGGAAAAGAAGAAAAAAACTGTATTTCTCTACACAAGAAAACTCTATTTACTCTCGTCCTCTCTTTTTCTCTGTCTTGCACATCTCTCCGCCTCTCTCTCTCTCTCACACACACACACACACACACACTCTCTTTTCTCTTCCTCCTCTCTATCTCTTTCTCCCTCCAGAGGGGCACAATTCAATTTTCTGAATACACTTCAGAGAGGAGGAGTGCGAAGGCTCATTTAAGCCTCCCTAACGCTTGTGAGTTTTTGTACCAAATGTTACTCATTTTCACTGGCTTTGAGTCTTGGAAGTCGTACATTTGCGTTTCTGGCTTTGCCCAGTTATTCAAATATTCAGAAGATTATTTTTCTTGGAATCGGAGATGGAACTGGAGGACGGAAAGCTGCAAACTCTTTCCTGTCTAATTTGTCTGAAAGGGTTCCTTTTTTCAGTTTAAGTGATTAGTCATCCATCCCTTCCTTTCGTTTTCTATACCCACTTTATTCTTGGAAGCAGCCAGGACAAATAACCATGCACACACACTCGAACATAGGGGCAATTTAAAGTGACCAATTAACCTGACACACACGTCTTTTTTCTGAACGGTAGGAAGAAGCAGCAGAGGGAGCCGTTGTAAAATGGAATTTCACTCGTATTAAAAAGAAAGTTCAACATTCAATGCTTGCTTAAGCACCTTACATACGTAAGTGATAGGCCAGATAGCGAGGGTAGCGTTGGATTACACAATATGTTGTAAATATATAATCTTCGCAAAACCACTATGCTTAAAACAAACATAGCGAAGAATTGCCTGGACTGCAATAACAGCTTGCTAATTATTTAGGACCCATGCATTAAGGCTTTCTGTGCCTGTGATGTATTTGGTATCAAGCGTATGATGAAGCATAAAACGTTTCAGAAGGGAAGTGCGCCTGGTAAGGTGATTAAATCATTAGGGAACTACAGCTACTTGTTTGAATGACACAAAAGCATATGCTGACAAGAACCAGCTTTTTTTTTTTTTTTAAAGGAGGAAAAAAAGAAGAAATAAATAACTTACAAGTAGATAAATAAACTTCCCATTATTGGGATTTATGATTGCCATAAACCCAAAGCAGGAAGATTAACAATGTTTATTTTTGTAAGCCATATTTTTACTGCAGCCAACAGCCCTAGTTATCGTTATGAAAAACTGTGGTGTATTCTTTGGAGAATGTGGATTTTAAAGCTGCAGCATGCAACTTTGAAATCATTTTTATTTATTTGAAAAGTTGTTGAAACTGTCGTGACATTGTAATGTCTGTAAAAAGAAAAAAAAGAAAAGGTCCTCTGCCTTCTTCCAGTGCTAACTAAAAGCAACCAATCAGAGCCAGGAGGTGGGTCTTGTTGTCAATCATGCCTGTGTTCATGCTCTGCATCCCTTGCTCTCTGCTACCACTTAAGCTTCTCTCTGTCAGCAGAGCTTATTGTATATAATGACCATTACAGCTTCTCCAAGGAGTTGGAGTTGTTTCTCCACCGTAAGCACGTTTAGTGCTGCGTTTATGAGGATGATTGACAGCGCTAAGATGTTCCTCCTGGCTTGGGTTTGTCATTTGTGTCCAGTAGTGGTGCATTGCTTCAGATGTCATTAGCAGCACAGGGAGGAGGTGGAGGACCTGCCACGACATGGTGACAGTTTTATTAAATATGAAAACCTTTTATTTATTTTTTTTAATTAAAATTGTATGCCATAGCCTTAAGAGTAAAACAGAGAAACTTTGGTTTTTCCTGTTCACCCTTCCTGTTATCCACTTTATATCTATCTCTCTCACAGCACAGGCACAGCTGTTCCTGATTTTGGATCATTTCCCTTGAAAATATAAAACTCGACCCTATCTTAACTCAAACTGAGGGTCTGTCTAATTTTTTTGTAGGGATGTGGTAATTTGTCATTAACCAGTAAACATAGGAAAGGGTTTTATGGAATGAGAATTGTAATTATTTGAATATTTTCCGCATTATAATTTAGTCACATCAGTTTAAACTCGTCTACGTCACTGTTTCCTGCTGAACTTTGTTGGAAGTAGAATAGCATCTTAGGGTTTTGAACTGTTTTAAGGCAGAAATGAAAGCCACGACTTGCCTGGTTTGTTCAAAAGATTTTAAGTTAAGAAGCAATGTGACTGCTGTTCTCTGTCTGTGTGGTTAAAGCTTTATCTCTTGGGCTTGATTCATTACAATCTGTGACTCTTGCAAGCTGTCTGACTTTAAGGTGATTTCACTTCTTGTGCAGAGTGTTCTGACGCTTTCTCTCCGTCTTTGCTTCAAAAGTCAGACAGGAAGTTTGTGTCTGCAAAATTCCTTCAAAGTTTCTTTTTTTTATGGTTGCACCTTTTCATGGAGCTTGTAGTGAAGTTTAAAAACTACAAAGTATATTTACTGTGAATAATTGTTTGTAGTTGCATTGCTAAAAATCACTGACGGGGACCTCTCGTCCCTCATTGTCTGTCATCTATATGGCTGGTCGTGTTTTGGACCCACTGGCGGAAACGTTCATTAAGAAAAATCATGGGTATATTAAAGAAGTCAGGGGAAAAGATTTTATTTCATGGGTCTCCTCATTAAAATTCAGTTTTTGTGTTGGCACAGTATCCTGACCAATCGGAGCAGGAGCACTTAGTACGTCGTGTTGATTACTCAGAAAAATATCAGACTTTTGTGTTTCCAAACAACTGATCACATGTCAGAAAATTCTCAGATTCAGTTTGATCTCTCTGTGCGTCTGATGAAAACTCCTTGTGGCCTTCTTGCTGCGAGGCATCAGTAGTTTAGGAGTTTAATGGCACCTTCACACGAGAGGAACATTTGCACAAACTAAAGTGCGTAACTCTATGTTCTGCCAATCCAAATTTTAAAAGTGACGCCCAAACAGAAAAGTTTTTGAACTTCCCATTATCACTAAGGAAAAAATTCAACAATTGCAAATGAGGAAACTTTATACCAGCAGTGAGGAAACCTGGCCTGTATTGTTCACTACAACTTAGAAAAACTAATACAGTTCTCAGCAACATAAGGTACCTTTCACTTCTCACTTCAAAAAATCTTAAAAACTGTCTCTTGCAAAGCCAAAAATGTCAATATTGATTGTATTGAAATGTGTATGGATTTTATTGTTGTCTTATGCAACTCCAGCTGAACAAAACCAAAACTGAATAGGAACAATCTAGGGTCAGCATGCAGCTTAAGTTAGTATAACTACAAATGAGTGATCAGAACCTGGGTGAAGTGATGGACTTTGACATGAACCTTCAAAGTCACATAAAAACAGCTACAAAGTCAGCCTTCTGAAGAACCAGGATTGCCAGGATTAGACTAATGTCCCAGCAAGATTTAGAGAAACTCACTTATCTTTAGTCGCATCGGTTACTGCAACAGAGTTTTCACAGGACCGCCTAAAAATATCACTATTTTAATATGACACTGCTTCAGCTGATGCACAACAATGCTGCTCATGTTCTGACTAAAACCAACAATATGGAAGACATCACTCCAGATATAAAGTTCCTACACTGGCTGCCTGTAGCTCAGAGAATAGACTTTAAAGTACTGTTGTTAGTTTATAAATCACTGAACGGCTTAGCACCACGATACATTAAAGATCTGTTGTCATATCAACCCTCCAGACCCCTCGGGTTTTCTGGTTCTGCTCTGCATCTCCAGAAACAGAACCAAACATAGATAAGCAGCATTCAGCTTCTGTGCACCACAATTCTGGAACAAAAAAACCCTGCAAAACAGCTGAAACACTGAGTTCCTGTAAACTAAGGCTTAAGATCCCACCAGTTTGGAGTTGCTTTTAACCCATAATAACTGGAACATTGGCCAAAATATTTGATCTGTATTGATGATTTTAATGAATTGACAACATGTAATGTCTGTTAATGGTTTCACAATTGGTAACTTTGTGATTAACTTCATTTAACCCAGAACAGAAATCAAATCTATAGTTGGATCAAAAAGATCCAGAGGATTTCACTCAATCCAGAGCAGAAATTAGAACAAACTTAGAATCCAGAGAAACGTATTAGTTTATTAGTTCAGCATTATCAGAAAAAGAATCCAGAGAAACTAGTTTATAAATCACTGACTACTTCTCCTTAAACATGGGGTTATGCTTTTCTTTTTTTTTTCTTTTGATCTTTCCTTTGGTTTGTAGTTTTATTGTATTTCCTTCCAATTCGTGCAAAGCACTTTGAATTGCCTTGTTGCTGAAAATGTGCTATATAGATAAAATTACCTTGCCTTACCTTATGATGTTTTCATGATGCAAAACACTGTTTCTGAAATGTGTAGTAAGAACAAACTTGACCGATTTCTAATGCGGTACTTATCCATGTTTTTGAACACCAATCTGCCAATGGGACTTGAGATGGAAACTAGCCACCTGGCTATAATCTCATGTATTAACATGAAAATCTTCATTAACATGGATTTTCCCATTTTTAAAATGAACTTGAACTGCTTCCTTAAAATTGCATCAAGTCAGGTGTAAAATTAAACAGCTAAAGTTCAAATCCAGCTGCTTGTAGCTTTCAGCCAGCTGCCAGTGCAACAGGCGTCTTTATTTCAGCAGAAAAGCGATGGTACAAACGAGATAAGACGAGTCTGTTGGTGACTCATAAGGGTTTTCACTACCAGGTGTGTCTCTATGGTGCATTCAGTTACAACACAAACCATGGATTCTCCTTATGTGGGGGGAAAAAACACCTATATGACTGAAAAGCGTTTTTTATTATCATAAAATATCAAGTCTTATTAAGAAACTCCTACAACCTTGACCGTTTCAAAGTGTTTTTTCTGTTGTATAACGACATTATTTTATGAAAAAACCTAACCACAGCTCTTGTCAGTCATGTATCAGTCCCTCACTTAAACATACTAATAAAATACTGTGAAGAAATGTAAAGGATCTGGTTTCATTACTGACTACAGCAAAAAAAGAAAGAAAAACTCAAACATTTTGGTATATTCTTCTCGACAAGGAAATTGTGACTTTAAAGTTGAGATATGTATGTAATCATGACTTAATTTTGTGTGTGTGTGTGTGTGTGTGTACATCCTTACAAACAAAGCCACCCAAACTGAAAATGACATTCATACATACCACGGTGGTTGTTCCAAAGCCAAATATGTACGAAGCACAAATGCAGAAGTGGTGAATTAACCACAGCTCCTGTATCAGACATTGTAGCTATTATCCAGTGAAAATAAAATGTCTGGTTCGCCGCTTAAACGATTCTCTTTGTCATTCAAATGAATTCATTGTATAACTTCAGCACCGTGAAGGCAGGGCAGAAAGAATCGGAAAGTTGTCCAGTGTATTACTCAAAGGTGATACAGACTGTTGGAACAAAAGCTTTGAAAGGCATATTGTAGCTCTCCCTACTCCTCTCAAAGGTTATCGCTCTCGTCTGTCCTTGAGCTTTTCAAGCAAGGTAACTGACATTTGGCGGCACAAAGTTCATCTCTTTCGAGAGATACGTTTCTTATGTATGGCGAGGAGGTAAGCTGAAACGGCCGGCCGTCTGTAATTAGGATTATAGTCACATTCAAACAGAGTGCTTACTCGGCTTCATGTTGCCGAGCTAAGCAGCGAAAGCTTTTCCGCTTTTGGATATGAGCTGGCAAAATTTTTTTTTACAAAAAGGGTAGGATGCAGGCTGGCAAGAAGGGCACCGTGTCACTGCCGAAAGCTCTCGGAGGAGCTCTGCGGTGAGCGAAGCGATGACATGCTTCACGCTCTGCTGCGTCGTTCCCCGCCACTGTAATAAACCCAATTATAACCTGGACTAATTGGAATGGCGCTTTGTTTCTTTGGGTTTTTTTTTTTTTTTTTTTTTTTTTTTTGGTTTTCTGTTATTTCAGAAAGCTGACAGCAACAACTCATGGAAGGATCGATGGCGGATTACGAGGCTCATGGAGCTGCATAGAGAGGAGGGCTCAGACTGAGGCTGCGGCTCTCATTAAAACCCAGCCTGATCTTGGCTAGGCTTTGGAAAAAAAGAGGGGGAAAGAAATAGGTGGCTGAATAAAGGCAGGAAAATACAAAGGGAGGTGGGATGGAGAGGCAGGAGGAAACGGGCGACGGAGGAGAGAGAGAAAAAGAAAAAAGTTTACTGTCCCCTTTGGACATGGCTTCTGCTGGACTCTTATAAATGGCTATTGTTCCCCATGAAGCACAGCGAGTGTTTACAGTTTCCCATAAAGGAGGGCTTTATTCCTGCTCAGGGATGCATTGTGACAAGATAATTTGAATAGCTGAGGTCTTACCACAAAGCTATAAAAATTTACGGGCAGTTGACAAGGAGAATAAAGAATGAGCCGTGTAACCTTTGAAAGGTGCCGTCTGACTCCCAACGACGGCGGCGGCAAAACGCTCGGCCGACTACTTTGAACTCGCCTCTCATCATCATCATCATCGACGGGGAGTGAGAAGATGCAAACAAGTGAACAAACACAAGCAAAGGAAGACAGATAGAGCGGGAGATGGCGACTGTGAGGCAGTGCGGGCGTTTTGATGTCCCCTTTGCCTCGTTCCGCAATGAAACGGTGGTGTCTTGTTTTAATGTTTTATCACAGGAGCCGACCGCCGGAGCAGACCCGCGGGAGCGCCCAGACATGAGGCTGAATTCGATTAGACGGTAATCGGAGATGGACAGGCACTGGTGCAGTCGGCCGCCGCGAGCCGAGGAGACTCCCATGATCAGACTACCGCCACCGCTTCCCTTTCCCGCGCCTGCCGTCGAGGCGGCCATTAGGCGTGTTTAGAATCTGAACCTCAACATCCGCGGCTTTTGTTTTCGCTCGCAGAATCGTCCTCCGGGGCGATGATATTAGGTGATAAAAGAGGGCCCAGAGTCATTGATAAATTACCCACCAGCTTGATCTCACTTCTTTGCCTTCTCCATAGGCAGAGCAGCACAAGTGAGTTTCTGAGGGAATCAGTCACGTCGCATTACGAGACTTTCCTACCGCGCTCGCAATCATCTCTGTGCATCTCTTCGGCTCTGTCCCTCTTGCGGAGCCGTTGTTCCCCCTGCGCCATGTTTGGCATTCTGTTCGTTCTCTGAGATGTTTCCAGCGCAACCAATGATTAACAATTATGCCAGTGCCTCTAATTAATGCTGGCTAATTATGAGGTTGAGATGCTGACAGGGAACTTGGTGAGGGGTGGCGGGTGGGGAGGGCTGAGGCTGCAGCATCAGAAATAATCAGGAGAGAAGAAGGAGAGGTGGTAGAAATCAAGAAGATGAAGAGAAGGAGAAAGTGAGAAGATTGGAAGTGAGTGTCTTAATTGGCAGGCTCGTTTTTTTTGTCTCAGGACCTCGAGCTTATTACGCAAAAATATGGATAACTTGTGCATAAAATTATGGAGGGGATACTCGCTCATCTAATTTGTTGGCCATGTGAGCTGTATTAAAAAGGGAGCGAATGAAAAATAGGATGCCTGTTTCTCCCATCTGTGCTGCACACTTGGAAATCGAGGTGCAGAACCGGTCTCAAGTTTGCGTAGTTTGTCCCTGAAGACGTCCCTTAAAAGGTGGTAGAGTTTTTAACTTCTGCTTTGTAATTATAGAAGAATAATTTTCCTCTTGTGCCTTTATGTTCTGGAATGAAAATATACCCAGTGGAAAAGTTGGCCTACTGCTTGTTGCTCATATTGGAGTGATGCATCAGTGGTTGTTTGTTGAAGTCGTGGTTTCAAGAAAGTATTGTGATTCATATTTAATATTTGAAGCGTTTTCTCATCAATGTACATTAACGATGGAATAAATTCAAGAACAAACTTTTTCACAACAAACACTAATTGGTACTTAAATTGGTGTTAACCGATAATGTCTAAATAATTAAACTTCCTCAAATCCATTATTCATACGTAGAACCTATTATTAATGAAAAGGCGTAATTATGCAACTACAAAAGGTTGGTGTGAACATTTGTATTGCCTAAAGTATTTTCAGCTCTTCTACTTTTTACAAGTGCTTTAGATTGTTTTTATTTTGTTTCAAAGTTTGTTCGTTTCTCTGTCCAGATCAATATTTTTAGAAGACACGTATTTCAAGATTGTTTAATCACAACACATCACGTGTTTATCTTTTTTACATGGAGATATTTTTTCTTACATGAGCACTGAACATTTTTTATTCGTTTGCTTATATAGTAATAAATGTTCAGTGATGGTAGCGCAGGGGTTAAGCACCGGCCTGATATGTATGGAAGCCTTAGTCTTTGACACAGCTGTCGCAGGTTCGATTCCCAGCCTTGGTGACCTTTGCTGCATTTCTTCCCCTTCTCTCATTACCCACTTTCCTGTCAATTAACTATCAAATAAAGGCCACTTAGAGCCAATAAAACCTAAAAAAAAAAAAAAACGTTCAGTGATGAGCCAGTATTGTGCATGGAAATGATTGGACATTTCTCTTTTTAATATACCTTTTTTATTGATCCTAAGTCATAATCATCAAACTGACTAGAAATAAAGGCTTGACATATTTCACTTTATCTAATAAAGCTATACGATTTGTGTTTTATTCAAAAACTATTTGACTTTTTTATGTATTCTGGTTATCTTTTTAGCTGTACTTGTATATCTGATCTAATCGTTAGCATGTTACCATGTTAGAGAAAATCTGCGCGGGCCTGTTGACGTGTGGCTAACCTAGCGGTGTAAAACTACAGTTGTAGTCTCTTTAATAATAGTTGACCAAGAATTTGTGTTTTTAAACCCTGCCTGAAAACTGATGTTTGGAGATAAACAGAATTAAAACAAGCTAACATTTACTTTCTGCTACTCCTTCCCTCTGTTAGCATGGCCACTCATGTTGACGGATAAACTATTTTCCCGTAATAGTAACTTGTTTCTCCGCCATTAGCACATTTAGCAGCATGTACACAAGCTTGACTGACCTCTCTTATTATACTGTTAGGACATTGTGACAGTTTTAACAAATATGTAAGAAACTTACTTTTATCAAAGTCAGCTTTCAGGTACAAATTTAAACTCTTAGCTCTCATAAATGCAGTTCTTAGCATTGAAAGTAACAATTATTATCTGCACCTTGTTGACTTGTTTTCTGAGAACCCTTCCCCTGGTTACAGAAATGAAACCCTTATTTCATTGTGTGGGGATGGAAATTATCCTCCAACTGCACGAGTTCCTCCAGAGTGGCAGTGGAACTCGAGGCATAATTATGTCTATAAAATGGTCCCAGATTTTTAATCTTAAACTAATTTGCTGTTCATTTGTCAGGAACTGGTACACTAAAATAGCAAAAACACATAAGCCCCGCAGGAAAAACATAAACTAAGACCTTTAATATATAAATAAATCACACACACACACACACACACACAGGTCCCTCCTGTCTCTTCGTTTCTCTTTCTTTTTTCTCTTTTTAATTCTAACACTCAGGACCTCAACCTATTTCCCCCATCTGAAGGAATACTTCCACAGAAAAAAAAAAGAAAAGAAAAAAGCCAAGAAAAACGACCTCTCTCTGCAGCTCATAATGAGGCTGTGTGAAGCATTCATTAGCATCGTCAGTGTCTGCAGCCCCCTCTGTATATCGGGGCGTAATGCTCAGTGACGTTTTTACTCCAGCAACTATTCTGTGAGGGCTCCATAATAACGTCCAAGAAAGAAAACACGTCGTATATTTAACGAACACGGGTTTTGCTTTTTATTCAAATGAGCACATCCAGAGAGAGCAAGTGGCAGGAAGAGAAAAAATAAAGAAAAAGAGATGGTGGCAGGATGGGTGTATGTGTCTGTCTGTGTGAGGGGGGGGTGGAGGAGGGATTACCTGTAGAATAGTAATTGTATTCGGAGGGGCCAGTTTAAAGAGAACGTTTGTCGTTTTTGTCAGCTTTCACCAAAAAGAGGAGGCATCCCCTGCAGCCCAGCGCGGTGACGGACCGGCTTCCACTTCGGTCCTCCAAAGTGCATCAGACTAAGTGATTGACAGTGACTCCAACCGCATGCAGCCCGAGGCAAATTACACAGGATGAGAGTTCATTCAGGAGATCCGCCGCTACTTCAGAAGAGGATACTTGTTTTGTCGTGCAAAGGCAACACGGCGCCGTGCAACAGAAGAACAAAGCACAGAAATGCACCTGCACCCTGAGAGACTGCAGGTCGACCTGACCGCGTTCGTCATGTTTGCCTATGAGGTGCTACACAGGGTTATGTTTAGCTCTGTCGAAGCCGCTGTTTGTTTTTTTTGAGATGTTCGATTTAATAGTCCTACCTCTCGGCGAATCCAAGCCTGAGAACATGTATCCATTAATTCTCCAAAATACACCCCCTGCCCCTCCTCCCGCCCCTTTCGATGTCAAGGTAGCGAGCGTTAGGCTCAATGGAAAGCCTAAGTAGAAGATCAATAGCGTAACATTTTTACTCTGAAAGTTTTATCAGTCAATATTCTACATCATTAATTCTCGCCTCTAAATTTTACTGGTGTCATTAGTCCAGTGATCATTAATAAGCACATTAACTTCAAAAAGAGAGCGCAGGAGTCAGAAGAGGTCTTCTTCAAGGTCCGAGACGAAATAATTGTAAATAATTCATGGTTGATTTTTCTTACTTTATTTTATTTTATTTTTTTTTTTTTTTTTGAAAAGCTCTTTTAAGTAAAAAAAAAAAAAAAAACACAGCCCATTAAGCTGTTGCAAGCTGTGAATGGTTCCAATTTAAATGTGTGTCTGCAATGCACATTAAACCCTCCCTTTTCTTTTTTTCCCCCCCACAAAATGACATTCTTGTTAACCAGAGCTTAAGAATGATTTCTCTTTGAGTTGCAGGAAGCTGAACTTTGGGCGTTCTAGTCGCGAGGCTTTTGACAGAACTAAATGTCCAGTTAATTAGTTTCCGAGTGTGCAGGCACACATGGAGGGACCGGGGGAGGAGGGTGGGCCGGGGGGTCCGCTGAGTCGGCTTTTCAAGTCCATGAAGCAAATGCCTTTTCTGTGAGGGCGGAGTTGGATGTAGTTGTCGGCGGACAATAGATCAAAAATCCCCACAACATCATCGTCCTTCTTTCTTTTTTCTTTTTTCCTAAAAAGCAGTCTGAGAGCGGCGGTGGGTTTGGAGGTCTTCTGGGGAAGCAAACATTTTTTATCTTTTGCAACAAGTCGCAACAGCTCCCATCACGTAGGTACAGTCCATTCCATTGATATGATATGATGTAATACATATTTGAAGTGCGATAAACATCAGCGGGGGGAATAGCTCACCGCTTGCTGTTGGGCGAGTCAATAGGGCCGCAACAACATAAATCCTTGGCAAGACAACAGCCCAGAGCTTATGCAATGTTCTACTAAATTAGGCCTGTAACAGTTACAGTGCTGCGGTTTTTTTCTTCTTCTTCTCTTCTTTCACTTGTGACCTTTGATGAAGGCTCTGAAAGTGAGAGGTAGCGTACGCCACGCATGGCCAGTGTGATTGCATAGAGTGGTGCCAGGTTAGGAATTTATGAGGCAACTCTGTGTGTGTGTGTGTTTTATTTCATGTGCACATGAATACATTTATAAGATAAATTTCTGTTTTGTTCGTGTACTAAGGAGAAGTGGGACGGTGAGGGGTGGATTAGTTACCTGATGTCATTAAGACGGCGCTCTATGCAAATAATTTCACGGGTATTTGCCGTTTCCGGCCCGCTTCTCCGTCCACGCTTAAATAGCAACGGAAAATTGCAGCTATAGCTCATATTGCGCCCCAAATGTTGCCTGGGGGAGAGCTCTGTTCTTTTGTTGAAAGCCTTAAATAATGCGCTCTGTAACATTTTTCATGTAGTGACCCCACTGTTTAAGGCAGCATGCTGAATATTTTTAATGCGCCGAGATCTTAAATCTTTTTACAGCTCTCCCCTTACTTGTTTTATTTCGTAGCTCTACTAAAATCACCAAACAGCGGCGTGTGTGAAAACAGAAAGGGCGGTCTTTAATCCCCCAGCATGGCTTTTTACAAGGGTCATTATGGTTACTTTCGACGACTTTATGCAAAACGATGAGCTAAGTAGAGCACCTTCTTAGGGGAACCCTTGGTAATTGACCTTGCCGCCTTGAGCCTAGTCAGCAAGCAATAAAGAACAGTTAAATGTTAAGGCAGAAACCAAAGTGCTTGAAGGGCTGGACGTACCCTGTATTAGGGAAATAATGGCCCAGTTTTTTCTTTTCCAGACTCATTGTGAAACCAAGGTCAGTGTTTCCTATTGTTTAAAAGCCATGCGAGGGACTGAAGCTCCCTGCTGAACGATTGTGTGTCTGGCAGAAGTTGATAGACCCACATCAGGGTGTTTCTGTGTGTTATTCCTGTTCGTGTTTCCGTCCAAGCAGATCAAAGTATGTGAAAGGCTCTTTATTTAAAGAGGAAAATGGATATTAGAATGATTGCAAGTTGATTAACGAGCCAGTTAAACAGGTATATGGGGCTCCTGCCTTAACAGTGCTGACTTATCCACTCACTGATTAAAGTTAGAATTAAACGCGGTAAGAAGCACCCAAATGATTTTAATGACTGTTTCTCTTAAAGCTGGAGCTGCATGCGGTGGTATTTTTCCTTCCTTAATTTAAGTTCTTGTGTTAATCTGATATCACAAATAGTCACACTTCTTCAAATGTTGCTTGCTAAGGAAAATATTTGAAATCATAAATTAAGGACAGCTTGAAGGGTATTGCAGTTCATCACTTTTTTTTATTATTCAGGCAGTTTGTGAAGATGAACAGCATTAGTAGCTGATTTGTAGTTTACAGAGTTTGTGACGTTTTAACTTGACAATGTATTTCATATTCTTTAGGGACTGCAAAGATTGGAAACAAACCTAAAATACTGTTTGAAGCATGAAAACTAATCAACCTCCACCAGGTCCAACCCTCCTACTTCTCCTAATATGATGACAACCATCAGCAGGAAAAATGTTGGACCATTAATGGTGTAATAGATCTGAAGCCCTGCACAAGCAGATTAAAATTAGCATGAAAGGTGCTTTAATATCACAAAATATGAAAATAAACTGACAGAAAAACTAAATCCAGCTGAAACTGCTGCCAACAGATGGTGTAAACTAAAGAATTAACTCTAGAAATCAACCATAATTATTAAAAAAATGGAGGTAAAGTATAATACCTATAGTATAAAAGTCATATTGCTGGGCAGAATTATGACGCAACTAAATGAAAAATAAACATATTCCAATCTTATTTCCTTACTTTTGATGATTGAATGAGAATTGTAAACAAACAACTTAAAATTTAAAATAATTCAGCTGCAAATTTGAACAAAACTGACCAACAACGCTGTCTTTCTTTTCAGTAACAAAGGCTTTCTGTTCTTTTAATCTGTCACTTTATCGATATGTTGGTAATCTTTTATTAGCAACCACACCCTTCTAGACAGTGTTTGGAGAGGTGGACGGTTTTTCTTCACTTCCTGTTTGAGCAAAGCTCACAAGTTCTCAGTAGGATTAAACAAGGTGAAGAAGGATGCCATTTTATTTGTCTTTCACCTTTGAGGCCTTTGCTGACTGAGCATGCAGTGGAGTTCTTCAGTGCATATATTGGAGAATTGACCTTCATAAACATCACGGTCTTCTTGAAAGATGCAGACGTTTTACTGTTACTAAAAGAAAGAATATTCAAAAAACTGGCAGTAGGTTTTCATACATGCAGCCCCATACCTCGCTTGTGTCTGCTTTGAAATAGAGCAGCGATCCTGATCTAGCCAAAGGCCCGTCTGGTTCTTTAAAAGCTACTCTGATCTCGTCAATCTACAGAACTTTGACAAATCTCACTTCAAATATTAGCCCAGTTTTATGTTTGTTTTGTTCCAGTGGTGGTTGTGCTTCAGCCATCTTTACCTAGAAGCAGTGAAAACTTTGGAGTTTTTGCGTCACGTTAGAAGAGGAACGTTCTTCTCAAATCTTCGTAACAAAGCTGCTGACTATTTGCTATACAAATTTGAATGGTTCTGTGATCGTTCCCAGATTTATTTGCAATTTTAAGAGTGCTGCATTCCTGTGAAATACTTTATAAGTCTGATCAATTTCATCTTAGACCCATTTTATCTGAGGACTAGAGGCAGCAGGGTTACTCAGTCTGATTCAGAGAAGGAGGAGGAGTGGGACTCTTAAATGTAGGTCGTCTTTCTTGATAGATAGATTTCCAACAGACTCTCATCAGGGTAAAACTCAGCAGATGTAAAAGTCTCAGTAAAAACTGGATGTAGAGCTGGTCATGTGTTAACCTACCAGAATTGGGAGTCTATTGGGTAGGAGCTCATCACGTCAGACAACAAAACCTGGTTTGCTTAAATTAAATATGTTCCAATTTGTAAAGACGGGAAAATACATATCATATTACAGAAAATTATTCACATGGTGAGATTCCAAAGACTTAACTTTTAAAACCTTGCCGATCAAGGTATCGATCAACCAACACCGGTGAGGATCAGACGATAATCTGGTGCATCACATCTGGGAACATTCGAGTCCCTCTTGGTTTGCAAATAAAAGCGAAAGCCTTCAGAGTCCAGTTGTCACAGCTCCTCCGAGCATCTCTACGGTCGGCCGCGGCGATGATAAGCGGAGCATGTTATTGGGCTAATTGAGATGGCATTTTCCCATCTCCTTCCCAAGAAGGTCATCCCAGAGTCGGCGCGAGTAGGTGCAAATGTCGCTGTCTCTCCTCGCCTCATCCCTCTGAAAAGACACACACGTCCATCTGAAGCTATTAAAACCGTGTTGGCCTGTCCCGCTCCCGCCCTGCTGTGATTATCATCTATTAAAAAACCGGCACCACTGAGACGCCATTAACTGCGAAGGCAGCTGTCGGCCGAGCTCAAGAGGGATCGCCATAGGTTACACCTGCGAGTGTTGATGTGGTTAGTAACCATATTGAGAGCTTGAGAGGCAGCAGCAGGAAACCTCCAGGAGAAAAAAACAACAAAAAATGAAAAATTACATGGAAATCGCTGCTGTCAGTTGCACATGCGCACCTTTCTAATTTAAATACTCTCTCTGTATCCGACGCTATAAATTCGTTGTGATAGTAAAAACCGAAACTAAACATAACCAGGGGTCGGGAAAGAAGGAATTAAAATAAATGTGTATGCAAACGACAAAAAAATTGAATACATATCGGTCATGTCTTATAACTTTAATATTCCAGCCAGAATTGTAAGCTAGTAAAAAAAAAACAGTATTAACAGTATTAGCTGCAGTGTTTTTAATCATAGCTGACCAAGCAGCACCAAGAAATGAACAAAAATAAATAAAATGAAAAGCTCTTTTTTTTATCACATCCCCTCTGCTCTTTATGTCAGCGATAATCTGGTTACTTTGTTGCTTTGAACCACACAGCGATGCGTATCTGTGAGCTTTAAGGTCTTGAAAGCCTGTTTTTATTAAATCTGAGCTCAAAGGTAAGAAGGTGAATATGTTTTCTTTTTGCAGGTTTTAGTGAGAGATGTTCGTCCTTCCACCATATTTATAACTTCTCATTTTGTAATTTTGCCAAAGGTTGCAGGGGAGAAATGACATTAACTGTGAAACGGCAAAGTCGGGAGGTCGATGCACAAAACGATTTTAATCCGGTTGGGAAAGTATGGTCAGTAAATCCACTATTTGAATTTTCACTTTAAAAGCAAAGATTCTTACCAGCGCTGGACCTATTTTTCCTCCCACTCAACGGACAAATCTTACAGCGATTAGTAGGAGGAAGAACTATTACACGTCAGCGGACCAGCACCCAAAGATTTTGAGTCACAATCAGTTTGATTCACACAAACAAGAAATTTGCTGCTCTTATTGAAGACATTGCATAAAAAGAGAAAATAAAATAACGTTTTTTGTAAATATGTGTTTTAGTAAGAGAGGGAAATCAGACTCAATTTATACAAATATGTCTGCGAAGACTCTACCTGCCCTGACGATACTGTTTACACATCTAATTGTGGTTTATGGTTTCTTAATATATCCTATGTTTTATGCATTGTTGTGTACTGTAAAGCATTGATTTTATATCTTGAAAAAGACAGCATAAAGAAAGTTTTAGCTACTTAGAGGAAGGAGGGAGTGTGGACGGTGCTTTCTGGAAGTTCACCGTCTTCTCCACTGTGCTGTGCAGGATCACAGCAATAACATAAAGCAGTAAGGAGTTTCACTGATGGGTCTGCTGAGGCGCAGTCGTTTGTGTGGGGAGAAGACGAGTGTGGAGAGAAGACGTCCCTGGGGGGTCACAGGGCAGATGTCCAAAACAAAGATGCTCCTCAGACTTAGCTGCTGCTGCCATTCAGGGAACTGGGGATTCATTGACTATACGTCTGCCTGGTTGGGTTTCTTACAAAGCCCTGGTATTTGGCCATAAAAAGTTGCGTCGAGCTAATTGGTGAATGGGAATTGATGAGATGGAGCGAAAAGCTGCACTAAGACATTCGTTCATTTGGCTCAAACACTGAGAAACAACATCTAGTTATTGCAAAACTTTGCAGAGGGAGAGTTTTGCGAACATCAGCAAAATAACAGCATGCCACATGTAGAGCATGTGAAATGTAAAAAAGGAAAAAAAATATATATATTTTTTTTTACCAGCGTAACTGATAGTTTTGGCATTATCTGTGGTCTTATTTAAATTCAGCTGGTTTATGACTATGTAGCAAACAAAATCAGTCACAGGAGGTTTTGCTTCAGGAATTTCTTCCCATTTTTTGCAGACTTTATTTCTTGGGAGAAAGTAAGAGTGCTCAAAAAGTTCACTACATATACTGTACGGTTGGACCTGTTTTGTTTTATACGTCCCTCCTTCGATAGGCCTTAATTTCATTGGAGGAGTGTGTGTTTAGATGGACTGGGGAACTGCCAAAATGGAGCTCACTCTGATTTTTAAAATATAAAAAAAAATTCCTCTAAAAAAAAGAGCAGGGTGACTTGTTCATAAAAAAAATAATGCAACAGAGTGAAATGCTAATTTTAAGCGTAGTATTAATTATTCTGCTTCTGGCTCACTCCCAGTTGTATCTTTTCATCAGGATTATGGAAATTAGCTCTGGCGACAACTGTTGGCAGCTGCATCGGTGGATTATTTTCAGTGGAGCGGATTCTTAAAGCAAAAACTCCGGGTTGCAACTTTTGAAAAAGAATTTAGTAGCTCAACAATTTTTTATTTTGTTGTGAAGCCAAAAAATTTGTGCAAAATAAATAGAAACAATCATAAGAGTTTGACACCCTGGGATGTTTGTCTTGATTTAGTTTGCGTAGTGTCAGTTTTTATTAATCAACCTCGCCCTTCAGCTCTAAATTGTGGTTGTGCCCTTTGAGTTCTTGGGGGAGGAACATCCTGCAATATGAAGATTATTTGACAAATATTGTTTTCAGCATTTTTTATTCTTATCAGACATCATTGCTCTTTTTTTTTGGTTATTTGCTTGTTTGTTTTCATCTCCCTGTCACTATTTGACAGATTTTGTCACTGCAATTTTGTTCTGATTCCATGTTTCATTGATGAGATGTTGTGAACAACAGAAGACAGTTCAATTTACATCTGTGTCACTCGCCAAAAACAGAACTGTGTGTGAGGAATACTTATTGGATTGCCACCACCGGTTGGTCCTCCAGTTCCTTCATTCGTACTGGTCAAAGTGGACGGTCAATACTTTAATCCTTCTCCTTGAGATACACCTAGATGTTCATGAAATGGCTATTTTTACCTTTATAGTTTTTATTTCTCAAACTAAAATGCTTATTACTCTGGTCACATCTCCTCAAAATGAAGGCGTCACCGATATTTTTCATCCCACTGATACTTTCCACTCGTACTTTTACTCTACTGAAACTTGTGATTCCCTCATATTCAGTTTTTTAACTATGAAATCAAAAAGCATCCATCTCCTCTCTCCTCCTTCCTCATCCCACTATTCAGTTATTTTTCACTTTCTGCTTCCTTCCGTTTCTTAAATAGCCGACCTCATCGAGAAATCCATGTCCTCCGCATCGTCCTTAGATCCTATGACAAAACCTCTTGTGAAGTCTTGCCTTTTTCTCTTCGTCTGAATATGTCTGCCATTATCCACTCCTCTCTCTCTCTCTCAGCCTGAAATGTTCCAACTCTTTTCAAAACCGCAGTCATCAGCCTCGTTCTTAAAAATCTGAATCCGAGCCTAACAATTTTGATAATCTTCATCCCATTTCCAGCTTTCCATTTGTGTCCAAGATGCTTGAGAAGGCATCTGCCTGAGGACTCCATCTTCATCCTAAAAACCGTGTATCTGAACAACGGTAGTCTGTTTTCCACCCTCGTCACGTCACAACTCTCCTGAGAATCACCAATGCCGTTGTCGTGCCTGTTGGTTATTATTTGGTTTCCCTTCTTATTCTCCTTGATCAAACTGCAACCTTTGATACCATCTTAAACATCATTCTCCTTCATAGGCTTTCATCCATCAGCATTCTCTGCAATGCTGCAAATTAATTTCTAATTTGAGACAATAAAAAAAATCACCATAGCCCACTCCTTGGCTGGTTTCACTCATATCTTTGTGGCCGTACTCTGTTCATCCTTTCGTCATTAGTTAAGGTGTGCCCCATGGTTCTGTCCTGGGTCTGCTTCTTTTCATTACCTATCGTTTTCCCCTTGACAATGTTTTCCATAAATTCAATATCAGTTTCTGTTGCTTCGCTGACTTCACTGGTCTCCTCACTTCAACCCTCGTCCCTCACTTCCTGTCTAGCGGAGATAAAATCACGGTGTGTGTCAAGCTTCCTTAAACTTAGCAGTGATTAAACAGAGTTTCTAGTCATTGGCATGAAATTTACCCAATTTATCTATTAACAACTGCTTGGTTTCTTTCTCTTCTCAAGAGTCTGGAGGTCGTCCTCAACAGCACTTTGTCATTTTACTCTCACATCAATGAGGTTACCAGGTCTTCATACTTCTGTCTTCGTAACATCAACCGTCTCCGTCTTTCCTTTTTCCCATGTTCTGCTTCCATCATGGTCTACCTGTCTTGTCATTTTTCAGGTTGATTAAAGCAACTCTTCACCACGGTCTCCACCACAGATCCCTCTGGAAATTTCAGATGGTTCAGAATACAGCTGCCCGTATCATTACTAAAACTCTGTGATTTTCATCCCAGTTTTGCAGTAACTTCCCTGGCTTCCGGTCATGTTCAGAATCCAATTTAAAATACTCTTGTACACCTTCAAAGGCATCCATAAAATCTCCCCTCCCTATCTGTCCGATATCATGCACATCACCACTTATTCACGCTCTCTTCGTTCTTCTTCTTCTATCCACCTCTCTGTTCCCTCTGTCCACCTCGACACCATGGGGAGCTGAGCTTTTTCTCCCTCTGCTCTCCAACTCTTAAACTCTCATACCTCATGATATCAGCAATATTAACTCTCTTTTTACTTTCATATCACAACTCAAAATGCATCTGTTCAAGTTAGCGTTTTCAATGTGATCTCTTGTTTAATTTTGTTTTCTTCCACTACATCTGTTTTCACTTTTAGTCTGACTAACAAATCAATCAAACAGCTGCAGCTGATCCAGAACGCTGCTGCTCACATTCTGACTAAAACCAGGAAGATAGAGTCCCTACACTGGCTCCCGGTAACTCAGAGAATAGACTTTAAAATACTGCTGTTAGTTTATAAATCACTAAACTGCTTAGCACCACAATGTATTAAAGATCTGCTGTTGTTGTACCAAAAATCCAGAACCTCTCAGGTCTTCTGGTTCTGGTTCTGCTCTGCATCCACAGAACCAGAACCAAACGAGGAGAAGCAGCATTCAGCTTATATGCACCACAAATCTGGAACAAACTTCCAGAAAACTGAAAAGAAGCTGAAACACTGAGGGCCTTTAAATCTCAACTAAAAACCCACCTGTTTAGAGTCGTATTTGAAACGTAATCAATTACGAATTTAACGATGGCACTTGACTTAATGTCATATTTTGATTGTTGATTCTATGTGACTTTGTGTTTTTGTGTTTGTTATGATGTGAAGCACTTTGAAATTCCTTGCTGCTGAAATGTTCTATGCAAATAAAATTTGATTGATAGATGTGGAAATAGTTAAGAAAATAAATATGCTCCTTGAATTTTTTTTTGTTTTTACAGCCTATAGACCTGGCATTTAACAGAGATGTGTAGGTTTTAGAGAGCCACCGTAAACAAACCCAAAACACATCCGATGCAGTGCGGTGCTTTATTCATTACTTGAAGAGGAAAGCGGGTTCAGCCTGGAGGACCATCGGGCCAATGTCATGAGTGAGGCATTTGAGCGTAAATCCCGCAAAGAGAAAATTACAGCGATGCATTCAGGTGGTCCCTCAGCCGTGCGTTCAGAGTGCTTCTGGGGGCCGAGGGAGAGGCAAAGTGGATGTGACAGGATAAGATTAAATGCCAGAGACAGGGCGTTTCTCACACACGCCGCAGCCTCCTGGACAGCAGCCTAATTAGGCACTTCCATGCTCTGCCATCAGCTCCTCCAACAACATGCTTCTTCCAGTAACACATTTGTTAATGTTACAAAATGTAGATCTGCATTGAAGTGCTGCTCCAAACAGGAGAGATTTCAGAGCGTAGGGCAATTAGATCTGTGAAGCTTTGGGTGAGGGGGGAGAAAGAGTTTTTTTTTTGCCATTTTATTAAAACATACAGCTGGTAATGTGCAGCAATGTGTTATCTACCTTTTCTCATCTTCACCTCCTCAGACAAGAGGAATGAATATTAATTAGTGTGCTTCGTGCTCTGCAGGATCAAATGTGAGTCTCTTTCTTTCTCTCTTTTCTTTTATTTTTTGCAATCAGATTTCTGCATTTCTACTAGAACATGTCAGTGTGGATCACCATGAGAAGGTCAGATGTTTCTCTCAGGCACAACAAACACGGATTGCATCTCCGTCCCGGATCGACGGCTCTTCGGGGATATTATCCGAGGAGCGTGCGGCTTACGTCCCGGCGTGTCTCTTCTCATATCTGCCACAGTACAGACACGCAGGACAGGAAATAAATCTGATTACACACTGCGTGAGGTAATGTTCAATAATAAAAAAAAAGTATTATTTGCCATGATCAATGTGTGTCGCCGCAACGATAAAGTACAATAAGCAGAAAGTGCTGGGAGACTGCAGTAAATTTTGATGCGTGGCAATATTGAACACATTGTGACAACACGCTGCTTACTGGGGCAGTAAAACATCCCCAAACAGGCTGTTGAACATCCGCGCGCTGCGCTCTCACACGCCGCCGCTGCCATACATTAAGGCCCCGGCAACGCCATGCTAAGGGCTAAGTGTGTGAGGGAATTACATGGCATGTAGCAAAAACAGGGCAGCCCCATGCATTCATCAGCAGAGAGTGTGTGTGTAAAATTAATGAATATACTTCCTGCACATGTTTGTACAGAGCAGAGGGAGAGAATCAATCAGTCAGCTGACGCAGCACATGGTGGCACTTGTAAACATCTTAAAAACTGCTCAAAAATGAATTGATTTTGAAATGCATTATGTAAGACGGGCGACTTTAAGTTGGGAGAATTAAATGACTGAATGTTGATGTACATGAGAGGGGCAGGAAATCATTACATCTTTGATCTTCTACCTGATCCTTTTGGAACAAAATGTGTGAAACTACATGACTACTACGGATCTAAATTTGGGCCATAAAGTTTGTCCGAAAGAGAAAAAAAAAAAAAAGGTTTGAGGCTAAAAAATCATTTTGAAACTTCAAAAAAAAAAATTGAAACTGAACAAAGTTTTAAAAACTGCTCTTCAGATTCAAGTATTTTTTTTTTTCATTTTCAGATGGGGTTTTTTCAGTTTCAAAATGTTTCAGTTTCAGATCTTTTTTTTTTTTTTTAAATAAACTTTATGGCCACAATTTAGCTCCATAACTAATTATCTTAGTTTTTTTCTAACTTAACCTTTATTGTCTGTTTGAAATAAATAAGTTGGCAAAAGTGAAGGTTTAAACTGCAATACCTCACAAAGTTATTCAAATCACATCATTACTTTACATTTTGTTACGTTACAACTAAAATCTTAAATCAAATTTTTTCCGATTTATCTGGTAGTTTAAGACAAAGTTTTTTTGTAAAATGTCTATAAATCAGGTCAGATGGAGAAGGTCTGTGATAATTTTTGGATCTTTCGAATTAGATTATGTCTAGACTTTGACTGAACTGTTTCTAAACTTCACTGTTGCTGCAGCTTTCTCAGGCAATTCTGACAAGCCTGTTCATAATGCTGCCACCACCATGCATCTCTATGGGAATAGCACTGCAACTACAAACACTGCAACTGTTGCAGTGTTGTAAAATTTGAGAAAGGATGATTCGCAATGTGTTATTTTTGCATTGTCCACTCATAGCAAAAGTTAAGATATTTAGCTTCATCTAAAGCTTCTATCACATCACTTTTGACTCTTTTTTCCCCCCAAACCACAGCTTTGTTCTTGCTGCTTTTTTGTAAAGGTTGTACAGCAGCTGACATGTCAGCAGATTCCACCGCCTAAGCTCTTCTGCTCCTCCAGACTTATCATGGGTCTCTTGGCTTCATCATTGATTATTGTCTGTCTCGTTCGACATGTCAAGTGGACGGCCAAGTCGTCATAGGTTTGTGCTTGTGCTTTGCTCATTCCATTATTTGTGATGGATTTTTTAAAAAGTGCACAATTACAAGTTGGGGAAGATCGGGATGAGTAGCATTCTGCTATTGTGAGGGCTGGACGATATGGCTGAATAATGTATCACAATATGTTTCACATCGGTCGATATCGATAATTATTGATTCGTTTTTTCTTTCGTTTTAAATATCTGAAATACTGCCAAGCTGGTGATGTTGATATTTCTGGAGTTAGCCAAAGTTTCCAACTCCGAGTAGTTGATTCCATCCTTGGAAATTTGGGTTGTAGAAAACGATCCATTTTCAATTCTTTTCCTGTTGTGAGATGAGATTTTTATTTTTTATTTTTTACTTAGAATTGTTCCTTGTTTTTTTGTTGTTGTTTTAATTAGTTGTGTTTTGCCTGGAAAATATCACAACAACATATTAAAGAACCTTAATTTGAACAAAAAGAACACTTTCTGATATCTTGGGATGCTGTAAGTTTTCCAGGGGGCTCCATAACGCCGCCACTGATTGGGATTCTGTTGCGCTGGATTTTATTTAGAGGTATTAAAGTAATAAAAGTAGACTGAATGATTTTTTTATTTTTCAACTTTTATTTGCAAAAAAAAAACCCATGTGAAATTTAGCCAACTTACGGTAATGCACTACTTTGTGTCGGCGTGTCGCATATAACCCCACAAAAATACATTTGATGTTTGTAGTTGCAGTGGTACAAAATGTGAGAAAGTTCAAGCAGTGAGAATATTCTAGGGTGACACTGCAGGTCCAGAACAATCAACAAACCCTGATCACACCGAGTGCGACCGACACGCACCGAGGAGAAAAAAATAACTGTTACAGCACCAGGTCTACCCCCCGTGGCCCCGGACCGGCAGAATCGCATTGCCCTGAAAGCTTCCACTACTGGGAGGCTCGGGGTATTTAAGAACGTTATCTCAAATGCACAGATGTCTTAAAGGTCTCGCTGGAATAGGCCTGCAATTTTCCCTCCTAATTAAAAATTAATTAAATCGGCCGCAGCTCTAGCCAGGCAGAAAGCTGAAGGCCGCAGCAACCACCGCTGGAAACGCAATCATTTATTTAACTCAATTACAGGAAGCGGCAGCAGGCTCCCATGCAGCTCACGTCACCTGGAGAGAGCCGGGCTGGTTTCGCCGAGCAACTTGACCAAACTGTGTTTTTCAGCACCCTTAATGTAGCTTTTCATTTTCACATGAAAGTTGAGAGAGGAAAAGGGAGGGGGAAAAAAACAGGGCCTGACACTGCTTATAATTCGGCCCGCGTCGCTCCGACTAATACCAACACAGTCACAGAGATATCCTTTGTCACCTGTTGTTCCTCCCTCGTCCCGCGGGGCTGATTTGGGGTGATTGATCAGAGATTCAGACACGGGATCAATAAGAATTTCACCTCTCTCTCTCTCTCTCTGTCTCTCTCTCTCTCTCTTGGCAAGGGAAGGGGGCCGCAGCGATGTCCTACTGTGCAGTCCAATTATTCAGTAATGGAATACTGGAACATGCCCAAGACTATTAACGCTGTGGACACTGGGAATTGCAAGTAGGACGGCTAATTGTTGGCTGATTTTGTAAACTGACAACAATGTACTGCCCTAATTCCCCTTCTTGTCTCTTAAGCACTAACACCAAGGTCTGGACATCCCAGTTGTTTATAGTACCTACTGTCACTATGCTACTGTTTTAACTAGTGCACTAGTGAAGTATTGTTCCAAACAGGTAATTAAACTGTACACATTATTTTGTGTATTTCAGATGTGCTTTGTTTTTTCCATGGCTATGAATCTGCAGAATTGACCCATAATGGTGACAAGTTTTCTTTCTTATTATTGACGTATTCTAACTATGAACAAACTGAAACATTTTGAAGGGGCCTGTGTTTATTCCACACTATACCCAGCAGCAAATTACAGTTTTTATTGCTGACTTGAGCCAAAAATGCATCAACTTTGAGCTATAAAGCCTATTGGAAAACTGAAACTGGGATATTTGGGTTGTTTTGGCTGTTTTTTTTCTGTGTTTGTGTTTTTATTTAAGCTCAACCTAGATCTCATATTGGTTCACTCTGTTCTTTTGCAGCTTAGTGTATTCTTGCCTCACTATTTCCCCTTATGTGCTGTTTATTTTCTCCTCATCTCTCTCCTGAGAAGTTGGCGGCACTGGGGTTGATCAGAGTAGCTCTCACTCGACCGGATGAGAAATTCACATTTTTCCGAGTGGGATGTGAGAATTTCCCACTTCCGAGTCCAGCCAGAACCCATAGTTGGTCTCGTTCCCTCAGTCTGACGTTTTGCTCCTTCACACCTGCAGCCAGTTCCAATCAGCCATCTTTTTCTCATTATTTTCAAGAAATAATAGTTTGAAGAGGTCCTATTAGTTTTATTTTGAATGTTCAAGGGCAGCCTCTTCTTCCTGTTAGAAAGGGCTTTGGTGCGTGCAGTCCCAGGGTTGCCATGGTGATTGCTAGTTGTTTTGGACGGGAGGCCTGGGAGGGACACAGGACCTTATTTTGCGCTCACAGAAACATGTAAAAACCATTTTGAAAGTTCAAAGAAATTGTACCTTCAAAACCACAGTTCCTACAGCAAGACGGAAAATTGTCACAGATGAAAGCTTTGATTAGTTGCTCACATCAAAAATAATTCATGCATTCGCAACAAACCATGGCTGGTGTACAAGTCCGTTAGGGGTCAGCAATAAGTTTTAGAATCTAGAAAGTTTGTGACACATCTAGAGTATGTTTTTAATTTTCTAACTACAGAAAACATCTCATTGGTTTTATTTAATGAACCATTTCACGACTTGAGACTTGTTTTTAATGAAATAGTCCTTCAAGGTTGAAACCCTTAATGCTGTTGCAGTTCTGATATGCATTTCCATGACTTAGGAAGATACTTTGCTTAAGCAACAACATCACATTTTTTTTATTTTTGTGACATACTTACGTCTGCAGCGTAAAAAGGATTTTTGAACATGTCAGAAAACTTTGTGTCATGAATATTGCCATTAATGGCACAATATATACGTACTGTACTACACCACTTTCTCCAGGTTATTTATGCAACCGCAACACTAATGCCATTATAATGACCCAATATTGGGAGCATGACACTATGCTACACTATGCAGACGCTATGTCTGCACCAATGAAGATTCAACGCTGTTGGCCTGCTGAGTGGTTGATGTAGCTTTGAAGAATTCAGGTAGTAACTGTTTGACCACTAGGGGGCGCCTAGAAAAGATGGCGCTTTCAATCTCAGAACATCAGGCTGTGATAAAGAAACATATAGAAAAAATAACAAGCTAAAAGTGACTTCCTGCGTCCTCACCCAGCAGCTGACTGTACTTTTGACACATTTTCTCTATTTTATACAACATGACTGGATCGCATGTTTTACAAAATGCGCTTCATTTCATGCAAACAAAAGTGTGACAGCAGTTTAACTTCAATAGTTGCACAGTAAAAGATAGAAAAGGTCGTTGGTGTTGAGTTTTGCCAAATTAGCCTGAAAATGTGAATATTGAGGGAATTGTGTATTTTCCATCATGAGGATTTCCTGTTTACTATTTGCGGTTTAGACTGTAGATGACTAAATTCTGTCATTTATATTTTTTCCCAAATCAATCAAATGTTAAATATTGTTAACACCATACAGAGTGTGAGTTCATGGCACTGATTAAATGCAGCATAAAGCTAGAAGTCATTTGTAATCATGATACTGGAGTCACTCCTATTGTGAAAACAATTGCAGCTCAAGTGACAAAACCTACTACATATGGATGTGTTTGCTTTCCTTGTATCATTATCTATCCATCCATCCATTCATCCATCCATAAACCAACAATCTAAATGTTTTATTGTTTTTTAAGCCTGAACTCTACCAAGGTTATTTGTATTTCTGATTGTGAATATTTTCACTCCAATGTTTGTTTACTCAAAGATATTGGTGCAAGGTTTTTGGAATATTGAAATATTGACTTTTAGAATTGTGATGAAAAGCATCAATTGCCTTTTACACAGATTATTCTTCCTGCTGTATTTTGTCTACATCATCACAATGTCCTCACCTCTTTCCTGGCATTTTAGCATCATGATCACCAAGGTACAGACCAGACATGGACAGGGGGAAATCCAGCAAAAGTTAGCCTGGCTGTATTTATTGTGAACGCAGCTTGAATGTGAAGCACCTGAAGCATTACGATGCACCAAACGCTGCGTCTGAAGGCTGCTTTGCTGTTGCCAGTTTGCACAGATTGACATTGGCATAATGATTGTGATGCAAATGATTGCTTAGTTGTAATTACAAGCTATGTATTAGTGGCAAAATTTTATGCACTGAATATTTCACAACAGTCATTGGAACCTCACTAGAAATTTGAAATGTTCTACTGATTCACCCTTTCTTCTTACCTTTTTTTTTTAAAGCATATATCATCCATATTCATAACCTAGTTAAAGCACCACACTCACTTAATTTAAAGTAGCAATTAAACCTGACAAAATAAATGCGGAGTACAAATTTGCATTGTATTAATTTAATATAAGGTGTCTTCATTCTTCAGGCTTGAGTCTAGTTTAGTCGATTTCAGCATTAGTTAACTTAAATGAACATTAAAACAGAGACTTTCTCATAAATCACACACCAATTTCTTTCCAAACAGGAGCGGCGCACCGGTTGTGCATATCAGCGAACCACTTCTGTGATCTCGTGTGAAAACGCTACGTCTCTGACATCGAACGTAACAGAGTTGAACTTGAATTTACCTTTCTAAGCCATTGATCCTGCTTTTGTAGTACAGGCTCCTGGTGAACATTTATTTCTGAAACTACAAACTTATTTTATTTCTAACCGCCTGACAGTTTCAATCCCGTTTCAATCTGCAAAAGTCCCGCTGCCTGAGAAAGCAGATCTTTTCCCTGCCTTTTGGGGACAGCCTTCAACAATCCACCTTAAGAAAGAGTTTCTGCTGCACTTCAAAAAGTGTAACGGAGATCCTCGTGAGAGATGACATGCACAGCATATGGGTTCTTTACAAGATTTAGGATAGCCTTTGGATAAACACCCCAGGCGGTCAGGACCTGACTCCGTCCAGCTCCGTGCAAATGTCACTGACCTTCCTATGGACCGCTCTCGGTTTTGTGAATTCTCAAACGCTATGTAGTTCTGAGGCTTAACATCTCATAGATGTTGTGCATCTCTGACTCAAAGAGGAAGTTCTTAACTAAACAGCACAACTTTTGAAACTTTTTTCAATATCCTCAGGCGTAAAACTGATCCTCATTGGCCAAGTTGGAAGGCATTTCTAAATAACATCCTAGTCCAAGAGGAACTTCTTGTTTTAAGTAAGAACTTGCAGTCCTGTTAAGTTTTGGAATAAAAAATAAAAATTGGGAGTTAGTCACAGTGGGCAAACAAAAATAAAGTTGAAAATAAGAGACATGGATACAGACGGGAGTTTAACAATTGTAAGGCTAATAATGTAAAAGTACATAGAATAAAAACAAGAATAATTCAAAGATTTCTGAAAGCATCCACAAAAGTCTAAATATTAACTTTTGGTTTAAGGAAATAACAAGAAATAATAGGAAGTTTGACAGAAGGAAAAATGTTTGTTCTGATTGTACAGGCATGCAGTTTCAAACCACCCACTGTCTGACCCGTAAAGACATCTTAGGATTTTTTATCTATTAGCATTGCGGTCTGCTTTTGGGGTGAAGATGCTTGGATGGACAGATATTACATTTTAAGAGCTCTTAAGGTTGTACTTGGTCAGCTTTAAATGACACACAGGGCTTCCATGTTTGTGTCTGCGATCCGGCCGTCCATCGTCGTTTCTGCCAAATGGGAGCAATGGCCGTCACCGTTTTTAGATGTGCCACAGTTACAAAACACCAGAGTCAAATGGCTCAATTGCCTCCTCGCTCCTGCTAATCACCTAATTATTGTATTCAGGTGTGGTGCAGCAGCAGCACATCTAATGTTACAGTGACCCTCCAGGACTGGAGTTTGACCCCTGTGGCTTAGATCAAGCCAACGGTCCAGCACAGCCACTCCTCTGTTTTGCAGTCTACAGCCAAAAACTTAAAGAAAACGACCCCACAGCTAAATAATGCTAATTCAAATGGCCTCCAGATTTTCCTGACAGTTTTGATGTTAGTTTAAGATAATAAACAGTCGTATATACCGTGATATCCAAACAAATAAACGTACATTAAGCGAACTGTTTATATGAATCAACAACAAAAAATGCCTCCATAATAAATATCCAAACTTGATCATTTTAACATGAAACTTACCTTGTTTTAATAAGCTCCAGACAAGACGCCATACTGCTGCCTCCACTCCTCAGGCAACCATGTGACGCAGTAGCGGAACAAGACAGCGCTGGCCGGGGGGCGGGGCTAATGACCGGGCCCAAATAATAAAACTTATGATAATTAACCTTTATAACATAGACATGCCTGCAACAGCACAGCTAACATGTTTCACCACCACAGAGAGCTACTATGCCATTTTGAATTCCATCTGACATGAAGTTCAAAAAACCAAGAACAGAAACATCATTTCGTCATTAGTGACGTTGTTTCGTCACTAATGACGAAACAACACAAATTCAAAACGTGTTAACATTCCGTAGCTCTAGCTAGGTTGCCATTTGTTGCCAAGTGACTGATGATGACGTTGGTGAGAAGCTTTACCCAGAATGCACCTGGAGAAATAAGGACGATTAATTTGTTGTTTTGTGTGTCATAAAGTTAAATGTAAGAGTGAAAATAAAGCCAGTCATGTGGCACAACATATTATTCAATATTTTACACCCACTATGTCACTAAAATCAGTCAGTCTGGTAAAGTTTTTAGCAGCCATGAGTCAACAATGGGGCACCCTATTATATAAGCTATCTAAATCAACACCAGACTGAGTGTTGAGTTAGAAATCAACACTGGACTGGATTGCTTTTAGTCTAACTCTTTGGAACTCTTTAGGGAATCTAACACTCATGTTGTTGAATTAATACTGTATTTTTAACATTCCACACTTGCTCTGGAAATCTGACACTTCTGAATTTGATGTGTAGAGCGATGAGGACAGTGGAAGGCCTGAAACTCACAGCTCCCAGGGGTTGCAAAGGACCGGTGTATGAAGCAGCAATCCCCAGGCAAAAATAGGCGCAGGATGAGATGTAGGGCACCATGAGCCCCTCCAGACCTCCAGAACCAGACTGGGATCCAACCCTCCTGCTTCTCAGTGTCCCCATCTGCCCGCGACAGTAAGACCGCCCGGCACCAAGCAGGGGAGACGCCCCAAAGCCTCCAATGCACTCAACGTAGCCATATTTGTCTGTCTCTGAGTCTAAGGTGTTTTCCTGCCCTTCAAACGCTCCAGACACCAATCTCATGGGATTGGATGGCATTGGTAGGAGGCAAGTCGAATCTACAAAGTTCTCGCCCAACAGTCCGCAGTGCACGAAGGATTTATTACCACCGTCCCTGCATCAGACACCGCAGGACGCCGTCAGATGTTCTCTGTCCTTGACTTGTCTGTTCTTTGTCTGATTGATCAGAGAAGACTTAAAACCAAAATTTACACTCAGCTCTTACACCAGAAGGATGGGGGGGGAAATGAATTCAGCACATTACTTTTGATTAAGTGCGTTTTACTGCCAAAGTCCGTCTGCTCGTCAGTTTTGCAATGATTTATTGCACTTTAGAACATCTCATCTGTAATGCAGCGGCGCCCGAACGTGTATCCACCCGCACACCGATATCAATAAGAAGCAGTAAACACACTTCAAGTCCAAGAAATATATTAGCAGACGGCATTAAAACTCTGTCAGTCAGGAGCTGCTCAAAGAAGATCATTTATATATATTTATAAATAAAAAAAATTCCATGTAGATCTGTTCCGTTCAAAACAGAGAGATGGAGACATCGTTTCAATCATATTTGCATAAGAAGGAGATAATTTATTCCAAACATGTTTTGATTAAAAATCTTTTAAATATTAATATAAAAATAGCTTCTTATCTTTAGATAGAAACAGCACTTTACTGATAACGCGATCCTGCAAAGCTAAAAGTATTAACCATGTAGCGAACGTCGACTCCCTTGCTCGTTGGATGAATTAGATAAAATCAACATCTGCTAAGTACTTTTCAGAGCTGAGCAATTTTGAAAATCCAGCACTGATGTGGGGCCACGTGACCCGCAGACGCCTGGCGAATCAGATAAGACGAATCCTAATCGAGCATCAAAGGGCCTCCGCTAACTGTCACTCGCTCTTGATTCAGACGTGTTTCAAATGTTTCTGGGTTAAAGTGTCTGCTAACGCACGTCAGCTCGTCTTAGTCGGGCATATATTCAACTCTGCGTGGATGTAGCGTGGCGACGTCTTTCGACCCCATTTGCAGGGTTTGTGAATGTCATTAGCAAAAACAACAGAGGACTTCAGGCTCAAAGCCTTTCGTCTCCTGTCTTCCCCTTGTCTTTCTCTCTTCCGCATGATGTCTGCGTCCCTCCAGGACAGACGAATATCTCAATTCGTCACAGTCTGGCGTCCATTTACAAAACAGCGGCATCTGATGCAGATGACAGTATGTGTAACTCGGCTCCGGGCTACATAATAGGCAAGTCTTCTATTGTGATCTGCCGCCACCTTGTTTTGCTCGGACTCCATAAATCATGTGTGTATTTTACTGCTCATTGACTTGTTTGATTATTAATTAGCCTGAAGTAAATCCCCGCTTTTTTTAACATACATTTGTATGTATGAATTAGTTCTGCTACACTGGCACTCAGTGAGATGTCAGCAATCACAGCTCTGAGTGTGATGTGCTACACCCTTTCTCATTATGAGGAAATCACATTTTGTTCTAGCGATTAAGCTATTTGCAATTCCACCGCCCCCCCCATCATCAACCTCTTTTCTGCTTCTTAAAGATGTGTTGCATTCGAGTTTGAGCAACCAAAGACCACTTCCAGTGTCTGCTTGGCAGAGTTCAACTTATTCAACTTACCTTTGAGGCACAACACAAACCTCCAGCAGACACAGCTCTGTCTCATATTCCCTCTACTGTAATGCAATATGTTCAGGCTTTGTGGGAAGAGAAAAGCAGCGCTCCGCTGGGAATCTTCAGCATTTGGATGTTTCAGTACCTGGTGTTCAGAGCTCATGATGATGAACACCAGCACCAGACAGATAATAGCGTGTGATGTAGCTGCCTGCAGATATGCCTTTGGTCGGCTGCAAAGAAGTCTCTGGGGTCCGGGGACCTCTGGTGCTCTGCGCTTTACAAGTTTCCAGCTACATATCGTCATATCATCCAGGCAGGCCTTCCAGACAAAATCGACTTATGTTAGTGTGTCTCGTATAAAAAGGAGAACTCTGGAGGACGGGATGTGCTCGTGGTGGGGTGTGCTTCTCGTTTTATGTCTTCAGAAAACAGAACAAAAAAATAAAGAAAAGCCATACACATTGCCGAACGCTTTAAGATGTTCAATAAATGTGGTATGTACAGTACCTGGAGCAGGTTTCACACCTCTTGAAGTTTTTATGTTTTATCCCATTACAATGAAAAAAGTTGGAAGTAAATGTACTTCAATGCCCTCCTGTCCAGCTTGTTTTAGGCGTCTCCCTGCTGCCACACATTATTAGCTGGATTAGCAGCGGTTCAAGGTGGCATGCAGATGAGGTCATGCAATCATTTGAATTAGGTCTGCTGGAACAGCGATGCATCAAGGATGGGGGAAGAGGAAGAGAGGCTGAGGACTGGGGTTAGGAACCAACATGAAGAAGCAAATCATTGTGGAGTCAAAGGGAAATTATGCTAATTTTTTTCATGTTATGTCATAAGTATTCAACCACTCTGAGTCAGAACTTTGTGGAACCCCAGCAGTGTATTGGGATATCTCACTCTTGGTCAATTCAAATTTACGTGTATAGCCCATTTCAGCAACAAGGTCGTTCAAGATGCTTTCCATCATAAAATTACAGTCATAGAACATACAGTCAACAACTGAAACCTTACATTTTCTCTATTCCTCTTTGTTTTTGTTGATTCCTGTTTGCAAAACAGATGAAGCTCAGTTATATTATTTGGAGATCAAAGTTGGACTTAGGTGTGAACTTTGACTTGACCGTTCTAACTGTTCCCGTGGATCTTTATCTGTGTGTTCAGTGTCGGTGCTTTGCTGCAAGGTGAACTCCAAAGGGTTTTCTTCCAGTAGTGCCTTATGTGTGGCTGCATCCATCTTCACATCAACCCCGACCCGCTTATTTGTCTGTGATAGAGAACAACAGGCCCACAGCATGATACTCTCACCACAACGTTTCACAATGGTAGTGGTGTATTCAGGTTAGCCTTTGATTTAGCTTGAACATGTGAGCAAAAATGTCAGCTTTGGGATGCTGAGCGGACCCATTGTTCATTCCTGCGCCCCTGCTTGTGGCAAACTTGAAATGGGACGTTTTAAGGCTTTCTTTCGTTCAACAGTGGCTTTTTGCTCGTCAGCCTTCCATTTAAACTGCACTACAACTGTTTGCAATGCAGTAAACAGCTTCCCCCACCTGATTTGTGAATCTCTGGAGCAACTCCAGCTTTAACCCGGGCATCTTGGTTGCTTCCGTGATTAATGTTGCCCTTTCCCTGATTGTCAGTGTAGGTGGACAGCTATCTTGGTAGGTTTGTAATTGTGCCATGCTCGATGTTTGGATGATGAATTAAGTAGCACTCTATTAGACGCCTGGGTTATTGTTTTATAATCTAACCCTGTGTTATCCCTGATCGGCCTGCTGTGTTGCTTGATCTTTATGAAGCTGTTTGCTTGCTAATGCTTTCTAACAAACCTCTGAGGTCTTGACAGAACAGCCAGATTTATGCTAGTATTAAGATACACGGTGGCCTCCACTTAATGCTCAAGCGACTTCACAGGGCAATTGGGTGTGCTGGATTTTATTTAGGAGTGTCCCAGTAAAAGGGTTGAATATATTTGCATGAGAGTTCAGATTTAGATTTTTTTTTAAAGGAAACCTTTTCCATCTACTTCAATAAAGCCTCAATAAATGAATAAAAGTGTAATAAGAAGAAAAATAAACTTGGAAGGTACTTTAGCCAACTTGGCTTTTGATATTGGCCACAGGTGCAGGAATGAAGTGAACTCCAAAACACACAGAAAAAAGAAATGTGACTGAAAAACACTTTACACAATGAATCAAAAGATCAATCAAAGAAAATGGAAGCAAAAACATGCAATCAACCAAACATATGGAAATATATATATTGTACAACTACAGACAAAATGCTGCAAGTCACAAAAAGGACAAACTCGCTCCTCAAAACATCACAAACGCCACCTAATCCATCTGTCCTTATCGGTCCCACGACTCTTAAGCAGGCCTTTCTGAGGTCTGAATTAGTTCTGTTAATTCAGACCTTCAACGTTCTTCTGAGTGAAATCTACAAATGTGTCCTTCTCACTCAGACAAGCTGTACGTTTCCACACAGATAAACAGTTAAACACAAGTTTGTGGAAACTTAATGCTGGTAAGTTTCCACAATCTTCATCTTCAATCTTGCTGCTTTTACATAGAATTGGCAACATCCCTGCACGTCTTTATCCTATACCATGTGAAAACAGGTCAAACCGAGCAACAAAAAGAAACAGCAGTAAAATTATTAATTTAATTTACAAATTAATCTAGGTAACTAAATGCTCTGAAAAATAAAACATGTACTACAGGGCAGCTCAAGAGGTTACTGTAAAGAAAACAATGAATACAAAAAGGGAAAACTTATTCGAGTAAAGTCAGTCTTCTTGTGTTTACTCTGTCGATTCCAGTACAGAACTAACCAAACCACGTCATCAACCCAGCATGCAGGTGAAATAATGGCGACCTCCATGAATGAACAAAAGATATCAATTTATTTTTAGGTAATTATGAATCACAAACAGCAGAATGGGAAAATTACAAAATTTTTAGCCCAGCCTGTCAAACTAATCATGGATCCATTTAAGGGATAAATGGTAAATAAACACAAACCACTTTGTCACACCGCCCTACAGATGGGCAGTTGCTCAGGGCGGCATTAAAAGGGCGAGGAGCGTGAATAAGCAAAAGGTAAAACAAAAAAAACATGTATGCAGAGTTGACTTGTCAGCTGAACCTTAACCAAGTTTTCTATGGCTTTTACAAATGAACAGTCAAAGGGGAGTTGGCGCCGTCTACTGATTTCTAACAATAGCGAAATTACATAAGACGCGGCGTGCAGGAAGCTCTGCATTGGGCCCTTTCCACAAAATTAGGTGATTAACTGTAATTTAATTAATTGGCAGAAACGGGGGCTCGTCCAGGACAATATATGCGAAACCCGCCGTTGACTGTGACTCATATAAGTGTATTTACTTGTTTTTCTGCCTGTCGATCCGTTTCTAAACGTGCTAAATCCTTCACTCGAATCATATCACAGAGGCATAAATAACTGCTGCTCCCTGAAATTGTATAACAGAATATGCATCATAACACTGCTAACGCTGTCATGAATCAACTTGAGTCATTCTTAGCCTTTTTTCCCCCCTTTCTTTCTTTTTTTTTCATCCTGCATGTCTACTGAAACAACGGAGGAAAAAAATAGTCATGTCAAATAGTCGAGCTGTGCTATTTTTGTGTCTTTGCCAAATGATTCAGCCTGTTTCGTAACCTGCTACTTTCACAGAAGATAATGTGCAATGTTGTGGCATTGTCAGAACCAGCTGGTTAGGCCATAAAACAACACAAAATGTCTTTTATCTTTGCAATCAGTAACGCTATTAGCAGCTGCCTGTGGGTTCATCTAAAAAAAACACAAGCAGTGCTAATGCTACTGCTACCCTGAGAGAGCAGCACAAATGTTTAAGTGTTTCATTGAGCTTTTCATCTCTATTTCTGAAAGTTCTTCTTGCATATTTTTCACAAAACACTTGCTAAGTGGGCATAAAGAGGGGGGAGAGTTCATGTATGTACATTTCCTTGTGTAAAAATTCAAACTTAAATTCCCCACATCCCAAACTCAAAATATTTCACAGCCTTTCGTGGCTGTTTTATACATTTCTGCTTTAAGAAATGCTTAAATCTTTGAGTGATCCTGAACAACAATAAGGCTCAAACACAGGACTTAAAGGAGATGGTGGATTTAACACCCACAGCAGAGTTCTCTTCCAGGTCAGCCCTTTCATTTGCAATTTCAGGACTTTCAACGGGCGGTTCAAAGTGAGCCGGGGGAACCGAAGGCCCCTCTGGACTAAGTTTTTACTGTTTAAGTCATACTGCAATGTAGTGAAGACTATATGCAGAAGAGGTGTAATAAAACAAGATTTAAAAACCCCCAGCAAAATGCCTTTGCAGAGTCCCATTTTCTGGCCGGTTTTGAGGTCCTAGCTCTGGTTCATTTTCTCATTTACATTTCTCCCGGCATTAAACCAATGGAGCCAGATTCGGCAGATGGTTTCAAAGGAACGCAGCTATCACAGGAGATGTTGGCATGTTCTCTGTCAAAGCAGTTTGTCCTTTTTTGGAGCAGTGGACGGAGGTTGTAAGCAGAACGCCGGGTAACTCCGGAGGTTTGCAGCATCTGACAAACGTCTCCCGCGGCAATACCTAGTGTGAGACAACAGAGCTTCACTGTTTCAAAAATGCAGAGGAATTATTCTCGAGTTCACATTCTTAACCGTTTTTAGCATTGTGTATTAGGGCAGACAGCAATACTACATGGAACTGGATGCTTCCTAACACACGCCAGATCGAAAACAGAACAACTTTTCTTTGATACGGTGAGATTTTCTCGCGCTTTAAAATTCTGACCCGGTCACCTAAAGCTTGCTACTCAAATTGAGACTCATTGCACTAGACAGCATTATTCCAACCTGTTTTGTCCAATATCAGTAAGCATGTGTTGATTGCAGCCTCAGTTTCTTAATTTTACTTGACAGGAACCGCTGAGGTCTATTGCTGTTATAGACCATCTGCTTTAAGGTTTGACAAGTCATGTTTTCGGCGATGACATTGGATGTAGCGAGTGGTTAACTAAGCTGCTGTCGCCCTTGAACATTTTCAAACTGGTCCACCAATGCCCCTATGACCTCTGGATTGCCTTGCACACATCTCCCACTCACTGGATATTATCTCTTTTCAGACCCTTCTTTAAGAGATTGACGTATGTGAAATCCCAGGAGTTTAGCAGTTTCTGAAAAATGTATACAACACAGAACCTAGGTCAATATTTTATTGCTAAAAAATAACAGTAAATATCAAACACTGTTTGAACACTGCTTTGTAGGAACTACTTTTTCAGTAGTTTCGATTGCTGCAGCAGTGTTAATTATGCAAAATTAGCATTTTGCACGTTTTTGTACTTCCATTTGGGTTTCTGCTTCTTCTAAAAACAACTCAAATAAATTCATGTTTCTTGTTGTCTGGAAAAGAAACTGTTTCAAAAACCTTAGAAATGTAACATCACAAATCAACAGGTGCTGCCCCTCGCCTAGCAACCTCAACAGCTCTCCGCCCCTCACCTAGCAACTCCAGCAGCTCTCCGCCCCTCGCCTAGCAACCCCAGCAGCTCGCCGCCCCTCGCCTAGCAACCCCAGCAGCTCTCTGCCCTCGCCTAGCAACCCCAGTAGCTCTCCGCCCCTCGCCTAGCAACCCCAGCAGTTCTCCGCCCCTCGCCTAGCAACCCCAGCAGCTCTCCACCACTCGCCTAGCAACCCCAGCAGCTCTCTGCCCCTCGCCTAGCAACCCCAGTAGCTCTCTGCCCCTCGCCTAGCAACACCAGCTGAGGTCCAAGATGCTTTGTACAATGGCTGTTGGAAAAGATACATTTTGTTGTTGACTAACCATTTAAAATCTCACTTGCTGCATTCTTGCTGACCGTGCATGAGGCTCTACTTCTGCTTTTCAAAGATGTACGGTTTTATAATTGCACATATGTTTGCAGGGTAGGAAGTAGTTCACCTTTAGCTGGCCTATCTAAAAATGAAAGAAAGGTTTAGAGACCAGCAACAGAAGATTAACCAAAAGATCTGCTGCCTGAGTTTTGACCAACACCAGAAAAAGGGATCATGCTGAACGAGTTTCTAAATCCCTGCAACAGATTTTGTAATTTTGCTAATGGTCTATAAAGGACTAATTTTGTGTTAGTCCAAAATACATTTCTGAGTTGCCCGTCAAAATGAACCATGTAAACCTCTCGGCTTATCTGAAACCTATTTAGGAGCAGAACTAGCAGAACTAAACAAAAAGAGCAATTAGTTCCTATGCTGACAGATAATAACGTGACAGATAATTAGATTTCCTGCATTAATTGATGTATTTTTACGTGCTTCCACATTGCCTTCATCCTAATTTATTCTCTGTTTCGACAATTATTGCTACATCTATTTATGCTTTTGTTTCTATATCCAGAATCAAACATTCATACCTGCATTGCCCCGTGTTTTGCTTTCATTGCGGTCCCTGAAGTGTTCTTTCCCACTCGTTCCTTATTTTTGCAACATGGTGCTATTTGTGGCACCCAGTTGCCGGTCAGGCACTCTTTTAATCATTTGTTCACTCAGTTGCCTTTTTGATGCAGCCACTGCTCAAGCTTCTTGCCATTCCATGCTTCATTTAAACAATTTTCTGCTTGCATTTCTGTGCAATAGAAGACCCGTTTCTTTTCTTTCTTTCTTTTTTTGTGTGTCTCTTTTCATCCTGCCTTGTTCAGTTCACATTCCTGGAACCACAATGTCAGTTTCATTCTCTTCTTTCACTCACTTTGACAATATTCCGTTGCTATTTTGGCATCAAGTTGCAAGCTTCTTTTCCCTGTGCCCGCCAGGAGAGTGACTGACCGCATTTCCGTGTCATACTGGTGCTTTAGGACGTAACTCACTCAAAGTAAGGATCTGCTCTTTCAGGGCTCCTCTAAATCTTTGGATTTGAGTCTTGTGCCTGTTTCTGCTCAACCTAAACCCCTTGACAACCTTCCACAGTCATTGGTACCAGGTGCTGCTTTCTTTGTTTGCACAGATGCCTCACTACTTTCTGGTCACGTCTTCTGACGTCACCAGTTTCTCTTTTATCTCCTTGATCTTTGCCACTTTTCCCTGTTGACTTCTTCTACCTCAGTTCCCTTATTTCCACAGTTTCTCACAATCTCCGCGGCACTCGGACGTCACCTGTTCTCTCTGTTTCGTCCTCCTGTCAGGTATGACTCAGATTTCCGGTACTGGGATATTTGGTTCTCTCTAATTCCTCTCTGTCTGTTTATATATCTGGGCTTTTTTTATTTTTTTTTTTGAAAGCTTACCAAGATTTTATGAAGTTCTCTGCATTGAAATTAGCACTTTGTTCTTTATCCCCAGGCGTAATGGTAATGTGCTCTGGTTTCTCGCAGCCCCCTTTACTCCAAAACACACGACTAACCTGTTTCTCAAAGAGTATTGCAGAATGAACCACGGATCCAGTAAGTGCTGATATGTAGTGTTTATGAATATGATACGGCACGGTTTGCAAATTTTGCATCCATCTCTCCCTCATCCATTTCCGTTTTTTTCTCTAGTCAGCACTGCTGGCCCAGAGATGCCAGGAAGAGTCCGTTTGCTCCTACATTCCTGCTGCCTTGTCTTCTACTGCCTCAGTGAAGCTATCTCCCAGCTTGTAAGGTCATTCTAGGGCCGCTGGTCTCTGCATGCAGCAGTTTTGTCACAAAAGAAGAATGAATTAATCAAGGGAAGGTGTCTGAGGCATTTAGTTTTTGTCACGGCATTAAGCAGCAGGAAGTTATGAGCTTCAATCCTCATCGAGTTGCATTCAGGTCATTCTGTAAAACTTTAAACACCATCTTCTGGATTTTACTACTTTATTTTTATCATCTGCTGGCTTCTGTTTTGCTTCGTGGTATCACCTCAAAATCTTGGCAGAACTTTTATTTTCAAACGGGCTGGCGATGCTTCCTGCACTGCATTACCTCTATAGATGATGAATGACGTCCTTTCTCTCATATTTGGGGCAAAAATAGATTTCCTATTAGACGTCAAGCTACGCTGGCACCTTGCTGCACTCATGCCGGTGGGACGGGTGTAGTGGATTGAGTCGTTTTTAGCTTCACGCAGAAATGAAATGCGTGACATTTTTGAGCTTTGATTTTCTCCTCAGGTCGTCTTTAGTTCTGGTGTGAAAGGGCGAGTGTTTCTGTTCACCGTTCAGTGTGATGAGACTTTGAGCACCTCAAATAAGACCTACAGGAAATTGTCTGGGGTTTTTTGCCCGTACAGTCTGGGTTTCTACATGAATGACCATTTTTGTGCATTATTTTGCCTCTGGAAGAACTAATGGTGAATGTGTCCATTTTCTTTGCATTATTCTGCTCTGACAGTGGTTATGAATTACATGTTTAAAATGATTTTGAATCTCCATGTGGTTGCAGTGACATTTTTCATGCTTAAAGTTGCAGTATTGTGTAAAATTGACCCTTTTTTTAGCTTTACGTCATGTTATAGTGTTATCCAATCATCAAAAACACACCTGGACTGATGCTGTTAAATTATGAAGTCGAAATTCTTTTAAGTCATATTTGCATTTTCATAACAACTGAAGGTAACATGCTTATTTGATTATGCTATAAAACGACACTACGTGCCTGGAAAATACATAAAGCTGCCTCTTTAAGGTAATTGTTACCACCAAAGGGTTAGCCACCCCCTGCCAGCTTGTACCATCTTCCATGTATACGTCTTTCTTAATGGAGCAAAGTCTTTGACACGACCATAATAGTTCCCTTGCGATGTCCTGAGATGTTTTCCTCAAACACGCCTTCCTGAGCGTTTACTTTGCTTTCAGTGTAACTCGTGAAAAAATTTTCTATCGCGCGCCGGGAACCCAACATCGCTTAACTCGACACCTCGACGTTGTTTTCTTTCATCTGCTGTTACAAGAGAGAAGGGATACTGGCTTGTATATGAAAGACTCACTTCATCCAAACATAGGTCTGTCAGACACCTGCTCCATCCTCCCATTCCTTTGAGCAACTCAAGAGTGGTCGTCAGAGCAATGGGAGAAAGCTCCTCTGAGAGCAAGACACAAAAAAAAGGAAAAAAATGAGCTGGATGTTTATCCTGCTCGCAGACTGAGAAGCGGAGCATCACGAAGCAAAAGCTACCGTTTAAAAACCAGCACAGGGAAGGAAGTTACACATGTATTTGAAATTTTGACATTTAAAATCTGAAAAATTCAAAGAGGAGGTCTAATTAAACTGGCAGGCTGTAAAAGGAGAGCATTAATAAGAATCAAAGAGGCCCATGGTAACTTTGGAGGAGATTTAAAGCTCAAGTGGGAGAATATTGGAAAAGTATAGCCATTAGTTGTCATCTCTGCCAATCTGATGGCGAGAAGAAAGGCAGTGTTGAAAGAGAGCCACAAGAAATTCAAGTTGTAATCAACATTAACCCATGAGGACTCAGCGAGCATTCCCTGATCAAATAAAAGACATTTAAACTGTTTGACATCGGTGGAAAGCGATCTGTCTGCACGCTCTCTAACGCATCATCCCACTGGTGAAAATATGATGGCAACCGAATCAGGTTGGATGGACGAGACTGGGAAACTGATCAAAGTTAATTAAATGGATTGAACATGAGGAAAATCCTGAAATGAAAACCTTTAGAGGCTGCGAAAGACATAAGACTGCAGTAGAGGTTTCCCATCCAGAAGAATGAGGTTAAACGTGGAGGAACAATGGATTGGCTTGAAATAAAGCATATTGTGTAAAATTGCCTAGTCAGAGTTCAGAACTTAATTCAACTGAGAATTTGAAGAAAAAACTCTCTCGATGCAAGTATGACTCACCCTTAAAGCTTTGCATCTGCAGTTACAAAATGTGGTACAAAATATTGACTCAGGTAGCTAAAAAAAAGATTTTTATTTTTAAGCAGAAGGAAAACTTCACAATCTTATTGAGTTGCTCTAAGAATTTTATATAAAGCGTTAACAAAGCCTATACGCTACTCTTCTTCTTTTGTTTGTGTAACACTACATGTCTCTTGTTGCTTCTTTATTCTCTGTTTTTTCCCACATCACTCTTCATTCTTCTTTTTAGTCTCTGTATTTTTGTTTTTAGGAATATTCCAGTAAGAGAAGCAGCTGTTATTTACCAAATAGCCTTCCAACAAAATGAAAAAATATATCACGATTACACGATTCTCGTGACTTGAAGTTATTACTGCTCGATATTACCTTCCTACAGAGAATGTTGTTCAACATGCTGTGTCTTGATGCATCTTTTAGTGCTATAGCTTATTTTGTATTATCTGTCCCAAAGTTGAGGAGTTTCTTCTTTTTTTCTCTTCCATTTTAATAATTTCCATCATCTTGATGCAGAGCTACAGTCTCAAAGTACCAGTAGTTTTTATCTCAGCAACTCCACCGTTTTGTAGTTTAACACAAAGCAGTAAAAATATCCCAAGAGTAAAAGAAGGAGCAGGGATGTAGAAAGTCATTGACCCTGATTGCTTAGTAACAGAGAAGCTTGGAAGCAGGTTTCAGATTATGTTTTTGCTCATTATGGTGTCATGAAGTAACATTGTCCCAGTAGGCAAATATCATTCCTCATGGTTTACTATTCATTGTAGCTTTACATGTAATTTTGCACTATTTAGTGTTAGTGCTGTGTGGGAGGACAGTGGAGCTACTTTAACTCAGATCATTGGGCTTTTACATCTTTGTGCTGATCGTGGGTTTAGTCATTAGGCACTAACAATGTCTCCGCTCCGCCAGCACAAACATTATAGAGAACGCAGCAATAAAATAAGTATTGAGTTTGTTTTGTTTGTTTTTTTTTAACTCCAAAAATGTCAATGTTCAAGATTTAATTATTTGGCCCATAAGGAGGTTAACAAAACATAGCTCTACTAGTTAATTGCACAAATTATACGCAACACAGCCACACAGAATGGTAGTTTTTATATAGATATTTAACCAGATCATATGCACACAATGAGGATAACAGAATGAACCGTCGATAATACCCAAGAACTAAATAATCCAAGCTTAAGCACGCCCTTGCTGATTAGCACATTATTGGTCCTACTGGGCTGCCATAGATTTTTAAACACCTCAACCGTTGGCCACTCCTCTTTTCCAAACAGGAAGCAATCAACTCCCCCAAACCAGATAACTCAAAAAAACAGAGAACCATAACTAATATATTAGAGCACATTTTGAAACACCTTACAGTGTTATTATGTGAGCACTTAATGACATCATTTCAATGAAATGCATAACTAAAATATATGTTCAACTCCAAAGCAATATAAACCGGTGAGGTGAGGTGAGCGTGTGGAGTCATTTCACTGATGTGCAGCTGAAGCCATCACAACTTGCACAGACTTAAAATAAATAAATAAATAACACATCAGATTTTCTGGCTTCAGCACTGATTGGTGTAGTATTCCCATAATTTCTCTCTGAAGCATACTCCTTAATATTTGACATGAAAATGCTTTTAAACACAGGAAGCCAAAAAAAAAGAAAAGAAAAAGTCAAGGCTTCCCAGTTTAGTTTTAACTTCAGTGAAGAGATGATTAGGTAATATAAACTGTCTGAGGTTGAGATAGATGTAATAATGCCTCCTCTCAGCTGGGCAGCTGTCTAAACTTTGGTTGAAAAACTCCAGATAACAAACTGTAATTTCCTGACTTCTGGCTACAGGCGAAGCCATCAGAAGAGTGCAGTGATGCCATGCTGTGACGCTCTGAGGAGTCGATCTTTTAGCTGTTGGTGCAGACTCATTAAAAACAATGAAATACCGCTACAGTTTCGTATCAGCTGGAAGCTACGAAGCGCATGTCGCCTTTAGCATTGTTAGCTAGTTGAATGTAGTGAATGGCCGGTATTTCTATAGTCCTTTATCTAATCCAGAGGACTCAGAGTCCAAAGTAGGCTACATTCTCACGCTGATGGTGGAGAGCTTTTATTTTTTGGTAAAACTGTCCGTAACAGACTTGTACAAGACATGCAGATATATTTTTTACAGTGCTTAAATACTTTCATATCCTCCAGTCATCATTTCTTTTTCATAAGGAGTATACAAAATGCTGCCAGATATATGATTTATAAGTGATTCTGAGCTTCTTTAGTGCCTATGCAACCAAGTGTTGTCAGCCAGAGCAACAATATCCTTTTAGTCAATCTCATCAACACAACAGTGCAACAATTCAAGGACTTCTTTCTTTTATGTTTTTTTTGTTTTAAAAAAAAGCTTCAAACATGGAGCCAGTTAAGTTACATAATGCAGGCTATAATGTTATTACGATGCAGGTTATAAGATCTCATTACGTCTCTTCTCTTTTCGTCTTCATTTTGTATGAAAACATTTGTGATGCCGCTGGCCGGCCGCATCTACACCAGGAGAAAAGCGGTTATCTTCCATGTTGTACCAACCATTATAAATCTATGACCTCATGAAAGGCTTAAACCAAAGCATGCAGAACCAGTCCCACAGCTGTGGTTATCTAAAAGAGAAGTGATGCGAGTCTAAATAAATCCCCAGTAAAACAGAATTCAGTTGAACGTCCAGGATGTTTTTGAATCTTACAAATCATTGATGTGTGATCTTCTCCTTTGTGAAACTGGAAAAGCAGTCTGAGTCAACCTGCTTTTTGCCTAAGCTGTCTGGACAGGACACACACAAATATCTTTGTTTATTCAAAGTATAGTGCTAAGGTAAGACATTGACTACTCATAATCTCCCAACCGAATCCCACAAAAAAATATTTTAAAAATCTGAACTTTCTCTCTTAGTATCATCGGTTGATTGAAACCGAATGCAAATTGTGTAATACTGTGACTTTTTCTAAATCAATGAATAATTTCGTTGGTCTAGTATTAAAGAGTGTGAGCACTTTAAGCTGATCAGTACATGTGGGAAATTGGTTTTGGAAATTACTTTTTTGTATTTATGTAAATGTCAGATTTTTCCCATTTAAAGTTCTGACCTTTTCTGAGAAGTAATATTCGAGGGAATGCTGTTTTTATACCTCGCACAGCTGACTTTATTACAGACATCTTGCAGATCGTAGGGAAGAAAAAGAAAATTACTTAGCATTTGTGTCCAAAGTGCTGAAATCCTCTCCTAGTTTTAAAAACACAGTCTGTTCTCTTTCATATAGCCAGAGAAATCAGAAAAACCCAAAAGCAGCTTCTGCGTGAGATTTCTAACAGTTAAACTGAGGGGAGGGAAAAAAACCAAAAACCCTGCTCTATTTCTCCTCTGCTTTCAGACGATCATCCAGTAATTGCAAGGTATCAGGTGTTACTGAAGCTTGAATCCAGAGGAAAAGGTCAGATGGTGAATTAATAAAAACACGCCGCAGTCACTCTTGGCTTTAATAATGTCACTGTCTTAATTAACTCTCCTGTCACATGTCAAGTAAAAAGGGAGAAAAAAAAATGCATCTTCACTCAGAAAAATGTCTCCGAAACGACTCAGCAAGGTTAAATCAAAGTGACGGAAGAGTTAACCGAATGGGTGTGTGCGTGCGTCGAGAGCTGCAGGCTTTTATTACGCTAACAGACTGTGTGTGAAAGTGTTAACGGAGGGGTGTTTAACACCTCTCGAACTAATGCCCCATCACCAGATCAACAGCAGTGTTCTCTCACGCCTGTGGTCTCACCCAGGCCTTTGGGATCAGCCTGAATGCTTACTAGGGATTCGGTTCCAGTCTGAAAAAGGAAAACAAAAAAACTCCCATTCACAGTCGCACACAGATATAGATCACTTCTTAATATAAATATGCATCACTGCTATCTTAGCATTTCTTCTTTCTCTCTGTTGTTTTTGTTGCCAGGTTTTTTTGTCTTTGTCCTTGGTTTCCTCTCTACCCTAAATCCCAAACGCAGATTGCTGAGGTGGTTCTGTCCACCATCAAGTATATCGGCTTCTAAACAGTGGAGCACTGTTTACATATTTACGCTATGTCAAAGGCAATGAAAACAACAGATTATAATCTGAACATTTCTGAAGAAGTTTAAAAGGGGCCTGCCACAGTGTGCGTGTCGCTCGTTATCCAGGGTTCTCACCTGACTGAAAATTAGCAACAATTAGCTAAGGTTAGCTAAAATGTAGTTAATAACGTGGGGTGTTGTTACTATGTGGAATGAGTAAGAGAAAGAAAACTGAAGTAAAAAACAAAACAATTCATAACAAACGGCAGTGGCACCTCGAAAATCTGAGTTCTTCACTCATGTGGCCATAAAAGTCGTCTTCTCTGACACGTGTTGGCTCAAAAATGTCCTCTTCTGTTTTACCAGTCAGAATGCCAGAGTACTTAAACAAGAGTTGTTTTTTTCCCCAATATAAGGCACATTTAGACCTCTTTCTTACAACACCACCACCTACCGACTAAAAGAAGAATTACAACCAGTACGTGAAATAAAAGCAAAACACGGTTTTACAAAATACATATTTACAGGTACCCATTTCTCACCTCGCTACACTAAAATAACCCAAAATGCTAAGGTTAGCTTAAATGTTGTAAGTAGCACGTGTTGTATCACCAGCATGTCGAGTTACATCGATTTACTCCATTCAGTTCTTCTCACAATCACAATAAGAATATTTGATTGAAAACTATTACCGATTCAAGTTAAATAAAATAAACAATTGTCCTATTGCTTAATCACAAAAGTACATTTTAATAAATAATCAAGTAATAAAACAGGAACGCTGACCTAAACCAAATCAAATCTACTCGAATAAATGGAAATGCCAAAGAAAATCCACTAAACTGAAACGAAACAGAGTCACGTGGAAGTGAATTACATTCAAATGAACTGAATTTATCTTAACTGAATTAATGCAACTTGGCATTCCAGACCAAGTCATTTCCGTCCAGCAGGGCTGCTTTGATCAAAAAAGCAGAGAAAGTCACGACTCATTTGTTATTGTACAGTTTGTGTTTGGAAGCTTGTGACTTTAGTGCGTGAATTAATGGAATGGAGACAAGTACAACATTACTCTTTACACCAGTAACAAAACCGGGAAGGAGGGTAAATAGTCTGATATATTGCCTCACATAGGGGTTGTTTGGGAGAAAAATAAGGTTGATAAATATGCAAATTCTGTTTAGCATGACACCCAATAACTGAAACTGTACTGCACTTGTTTTGCTCATAATGTCAACCGTCATCCAACACAATAGTCTTTCCAGTTGTAATGTAGTTCCACAACACAAAGATTCACATCCAAAAGGTCAGAAAGTCAATAATAATAGCAGTAAAGCTAATGTTTGATGAAAATGGCATCCCAGGGAGTCAAAATCTGGCACAGAAATGAGGACTTTCTTATGTTTTTCCTCTCAAGAAAATGACGTTAGATTTATAACTGAGTTAGATCAGATTGATAATAAAAATGTTTTGGCTCATTCACGTCTTTGTCAAAGGAATGAAAGCATTTAAATTGGCTGCGGCTCATGTTGCCGCTCCCTCTTTAATGGAACAGAACGGGGCGAAATCCAGAGAAAAGAAAATGTCTTAAACAGAGAAACAGCAGGAGCCCAATCGTTCACAGCTGGCCTGATACGTTGTGCTCCTGTTGTTCCCTAACCCGTTCACGTAGCGCAGTCTGCCTTGGAGTAATTTGGAGCCAAGGGCAGTCGCCGCTGAATCATCATTGTGATACACTGAAATACAAAATGGTTGTAAAATGAGCTTATCGAAAAGTCTGGTGATATTTGTGGGCTTAGAGCCTACAGACTGGTGAATAGCTTGATGATTTCAGAACTTCTTGGTTGATACATTATTAATCTTCTTAAACCATTTTAATCCCTCAGAAGGAATGTCCATGAGCGCATTTTGGTTTGATTTGTGAAACTTCACTCAAAGCTCTGAGCTTCATCTGATTACGCTGAAAATCCCTTTCTAGTTAAAACTGCCAGCAGTAAACTTTGCTATTACAGCTGGAAGTGAACTTTTCTTTGTTTTTCTCCCCCGTCTGACTGTTCTCAAATCTCGAGACACTTTGTAACCAGTTTCCTCGTGTTAATCTCAAGGTAACGTTTGCCACGGTTTGAAAGCGTTTGTTGTTTTAGAATCAATTCCTTTAGAAAAAGACAATGGAAATGGTTTGACGGTGACTTTGGTTAGACAACGGGTTTGGTTTCCTTTATGTTGGATGTTTAGTCACGATAAGGTTATTTACTTACACCTTTATCTCGGGTGGCAGTGTCTGCGCTCCTCTGTGGCGAGAAGAAAAAAGGATGTTACCCTCACACCAGGGTCATAATTTAGATGCAGAGTTCTGGAATAACTAATGCAAAAATAATCACGATTCTGCAAATTAATTAGCACATTTTAAGACGAGTCTTTAACTACAGCCAAATCGCATTGCACTGCGAATTGCATGAATGTGCTTCAGTCCGAACAATTACATTGTGCGGTTTTACTATGCATAGTGACTCTGTTTCCCCAGAATGACTTGTGTCAAACTGCAGACTTTGACCTCCTCGTCTCGGTCATGTTTGATAAAGGTTGCCTGTGAATGGATCCTCCAAACCTGAGCCTTGAATCTCTGCCTGTCCTCCATTCATAAGCTTTAGACCTCTAAGCTGCTTTTCACATTAATGCTCTATTGTGTAATAGAGGTTGGTCATGGCCTGGCAGGCTCTTTTCATTTTCAAGTGATGGTTGAAATTAGACAAAACTAACTTCCAGGCTATAGGAGCTTGTTTTAAGTCGATGATTGCTTAATATTGATGTGCAACTTCCACTGGGTGATTTTTTTCCACTTATATCCCAGGAGACAATGTCTTGTGAAGCAATGCTCCACTGGAATTAGTACTTTTTATTAGAAAAATATCAATACTAAGCAACTATTAACTTCAAATAAGCTCTTAAATTCTGCTAAAAAAGTTACAGGTGTTGTAGGAAACTTGCCCTAGAAACTAGACTAAAATGCTCGGTAAGATTTTTCTTTATTTTGTTTTTGCAGTTTGCTCTGTGAAACGTTAAAAAGTTTCTATGTTATTATATGTCCTCTCACCAATTCCTGACTGGCTGTATTCATCATACATGACGTGATTTCTTGCACGCTCCTTTATCTACCATTAAGACATTTTTAAAGCATTTTGTGCATCAAGCGATTCCCATGCTGCAGTAATGGTGCCGTACATTTAATAAAGAGCAGATAAACCTCTCCTAGTTAATTAAGGAACCTAATTAACCCCAGAAGTTGAATTCTTTTCAGGGGAAAAACCCTCGTCAGGGAATCCCATAAGCAACCCACTGTCATCCATGGATTCTGTGGGTTTCTCCTTGCAGGCGTAATCAGCTTCTACCAAGGCAGTGAGCGCGTCATCGATCTGTGTTGTCTTCTGCCCAACTTTAAAAGGATGCATTAGGTCAAAGTGTGGTCAGATAAGGACGAGGTCTGCATCAGTAGTTGGTCATCTTTTAGCCGTCGGCCGGCTCCTTCCAGCGGAGCCGCGTAATGGATCCAAGCGCTCGGATGCCGGTGGCTTCCTGCCTCAAAGATGCCGGCCCGAGTTTCAGAGATATTCACATTCTGTTCAGCTGGCTCGTCATTTATGGCAGCAGCCAATTACGGTACCTCTCCTCCACCAGTGCACCTTGTTCATCACCGGTCCAGCCATCTGTCTTATCAAAAGTTTCTCTCATCACATGCCCGTAAAGATAATGAAAAAAAGTCGCTTTTGGTATTTCTTTTGCTCGTCTTTTTTTTAAATTTAGGGATCTGTGCAAGTTCTTGGCACTTTGTACTTTCTGTACTTGTTGACTAGTTCAGGAAAGAACATTCTGGCTTTGACAGATTGATTTCTGCTTCCTTCTTTCCCCCCAGCCACTTTTTTTTTACCACTTTTTCTCTCCCACCTTTTAGCAGTTCACCTACTTTTCAGGGAGAAATAATGAGTGTTAATGGCAATGAAAATGTACACACTGCATGTGGGGCAGGTCACAATGTTTAAATTTTCAGTTTTTGGCTAAATTTAGTCTGGGCTCATTTTAGGGAGGATATGAATCTGCCTGCATATGTCAAAACAAAAAAAAGGTGCTAATAGCTTTTTAGGTGCCATTCTCACACGTTGTATGGATACATACTCCAGGAAAAATTGAATTTGATAATAATTCCAATTTTGAAAGTTTAAAAGTGCAAACTAGAGATTTGCATTGGAATAAGGTAGGTTTTTTTCATTTTTTATGCTACAACCATAAACTTCAGAGGATTTTTGTGATGGACAAATGCAAAGTAATAAATCATTGTGAAGAGGAAAGAAAAAGACACATAATTAGGACATAGGCATGGACTGAGTGGACCATTAGAACACAAGGATGTAAACCATTTTATTGAATGTTTGGCAGTATTGTCCTGTTTCCATCTGCCAAAAGGTTCTTTTTCAGGATCGACCCATCAATAGATTATTTGTTTCGGGTTTTTTTATCTACTCTGACCAACTTTACAATTTCCTGCTGAACATCAGCCTGTGACATGTCGTGAAGGGAGGCATCATGACGAGTAAGTAATAGGAGAAAATCAAATTATCCACCATCAATAGTTAATACATTGGTTTTCTGCAGGATTTCAACATTTTTACAGTGGAAAATGCTGAGTTATGCGTATTCAAGTACATTCAAGAATTGCAAGGTGAGCCACATCATCACTTCAGCATGTATTTGCACTTGCTGGCGTTCCAGTTTGTCGGATGTTTCTACTGGATGGCTTGACGTATCAAGTATCTCCGACGCACTGAGGGAGGCGGAAAGTACCATGCCGCACCAACAGGGGGCAGCAATGGGGGCGACAAGCGTTCTGCTTTATTAAAACTTAAAGTCAGAATTGAACAGATCGAGGACAAACTCTCCTCCATGAAAGCTGCGTAACTTTTAAAGATGGACGACGTTTGTAACAGAGTGGTGGAAATATTTGTAGAGAAAGATTGACCTTATGAAATCTTATTTAATTTGTCATGCCACCATATTGATGAATAGCATAAATTTTGTTAAAGAAAATTAAGCTTTTAAAGTAGCAAAGTATGTCAGTCAAGGTCAAAATTGAAACATAAGCCTCACTGCATCCCCATCTATCAAAACAGACAAGATGCATTCAACTTCATGCACCCAGGGAACTTTTGGCACATTGTGAAGTCAAATCAGAAAAAAGAGTTTAATGTGCTTGACACACATAAAGCACATTAAATTTAGATTGTTGTGGGTCTTTGAGCAAGAACTCTCCTCATAAAATTACATAAAGAAAAAAAAATTGAGAGTGCAAGACTGAACGTTTTCTACACCTGAGCGGTGGATGTCTGCAACACTTCCAAAGTTATCTGATTCTCTGCTCTCCTGTTCTTGCGTACGGAGACATTGTGTGTTGAAATCTCAGCATATTGTTCAATAACCTAATCCAGGTTAAAACTCTCGCCCAGCATTTCTGCTGTGGTACCTGATTTCTCTGATTACATGTCTGCATTGAAAACCTAAAACCAAAAATGTGAAAGGCATACACCTTTTTTATTTAGCTCATCCTGGTTAATAAAGTGAAACGCTAAATGTGTTTGTGTTCGCTGTGTTTACATAGGTGTTCTTGGTTTTTTTTGGCTTGTTTTTTAGGAATATTGCCGAGGTAATCTCATTGCCATCCACAAATTGCTTTAATCTTTCCCCTCTCCCTGCCCCCCCAGCTGGAAAAGGCTCTTCTGCTGCATTTCGTGATAATGGCTCCCATCAACAGCACTCTCAAATACCAGTGCACAGACCATGCATACTGTAATCTTTGCTTAATTTTAGCACTTTCCCCTAGCGTGGATGCTGTGCATACAGAAAATTGGTTCCAATTACCATGTTGTTTAAAACCGGAAGGATGCAGCATATGTCCTGGTTGCTGCTGGTAGATTTCAGCACAATGGACAGAGATAGATTTCAGCACTGCATATGTGTGCGCGAGGGCGTCTGCGTGCGTGTGTGTGTGTGTGTGTGTGAGAGAGAGAGAGTGAGTGTGGAGGCTCTGAGTTCTGCCCAAGTTGGCCCCTTAAGTGAGTTGGGATTAAGTAAAAATCCTCAAAAACACTTAAGCGGGGTAAATACTTGCCATCACTGGGGCTTGACCTGAGTTCCACTGGTTGAAAGATTGCAAAGTCACAATAATGACTGGATTATGTAAAAGCAGGAGGAAAACTGTGTGTCAAATCGGAGTTTGTTAAGGAACAGATTCAGATCAACAGCGTTGCGAGAAACACACTTGATCTCTCTCTCTCTCCATGGTAATCCCCAAGGACAGAACCCCGCTGACCAGTAATACCATTAAGATTTTTTTTTATCTTCAGTCGGCTCTCGTGTAATTACCCTTCTCCCTCCAGGCAAAAGACCCTCCCAGCTTGGCACCACCCTGTCCCCCTCCCCACCCTGCTCCTCTTGCCTTGTAATTCAAACACACAACAAATACAGACACCCCACCTTTCACCCCCCATTTCCCATTTCTACAGCTGGGGAAGTGCCAGCCAGTGTTTGTGCTGCTCCTGATAATGCACCGGGAGCAGCACTCGTCGCCCCTCCGAGGGGAAATAACTGTGCCAGCGATAGGCGCCGGTCCCACATGTGCACATCTGAGGCACGGCATGTACTTGTGACCTTATTCTCGTGCATTTAGAGCAACAAGTGCACCCTGTGGATGTGCCGGTATTATGCACTGCTGCACACACGTAGACCTGCAGGCGCATGTTACGAAGCAAACAGCAACAAAATACATACATTTATATATATATGAAGGAGAAGCGTAATAAATACAGTAAGAACAACCGCCATGTGTCTATCTCCTGCCTAATTTCACATTCAAATTCTACAGTCGTGTCTAATTAGGGATAGCTCATTCCGTCTTCCCATTATCAGTGATTGACCTTTTGCTTTGGCTGTTTGAGGAACCGAGCAGAAGTCGATGGGTGGCCGGTGATAATAGCTTGTCATTTAGCTCAACACATGCTGATTAAATAAGATAGGCCCCATGCGTACATCACCCCAGTGTTCGCAGGGAGCAGAGGATATGTGCAGCACCTAGGCTGGCAGCATAAAGATACTTGGACAAACAAAGCTGCAGATTAAATAAGCAAACATATGCAAGACCTTTCAAATATATTCTCTTCCGCTCACGTTTATTTCTTTTTTTAAAACTTTTTTCATGCTAATTTGTTCCTTTACATATTTCTACAGCTATTTAGACATAAGTTGGTGTTTTTCTTTAAATATAAAAATCTCCTGGGATTGTTTACTGTTTCATGTTCTCTCTGTTAGTTGACAGTGGCTCTAAATGTGGTTCAGTAAACAGATATCAGTGACTCTGTTTTGCCTCTGTTCCTAAATTTCTGAATATTGGAGGATACTTTATCCCTTCATGCTATTTTAGCCCTGTTTTCTGACGGTCTACTATTGTGGTGTCTTGACTTTGCAGTTCAGGATGTGATCAGGCCTGGGTACGGTGAGCAAAATTGAAATTAATTGTGCAAAAATTGTAGTAAAGCAGCAAGTTTAAGTTTTGATAAGACCCAGGTCGGTTTGGATAGATCTTTCTAAATAAAATCAGCATGATCAAAATCTGCCTTTTATATTTACTCTGCTTATCTTTGTGTGATATTTAAAGGAGGATATTGTGTAAACTTGAATCGTTTGAGCTTTTACTTTATGCTGTAATGTTACTCCCTCAACCTGGACTGTTGCCTTGGCTCTTCCCTGCATATTTGAGAAATCAGCTCCTCCAGACTAGCATCAGCAGCAGTTAGCAAACACCTGGTGGATCTGTGAGTCTGCTGAGCTTATCATAGGAGCCACTTCTCAGTTCAATAATCCTAAAAATGGTCATTAATGACGTAAAGGAGAAACTTTGGTGTGACAATCTCAGAAAGAGCTGGAGCTTCTTAAAGGGGCAGAAACCCAATTTCAAGGCTTCATATTCAAACTATATCCACAGTCCAATCTTTAACTATATTTCTTTTGAAAACATTATACACTAAGTTGAAATAAAATAACTTAGCTTGTAATTCTCTATAAGTTATAACACAGCTAGTGTAGGTTTTTGACCACTTGATAAAATTCTAGACAGGGTCATGAAAAACATCTGTCTTCATTCAAAAGAAAATAACACTCCTTTGTTCTTAGAAGTTAACCAGATTTAAATTGAAGTTCGCTACTCTCCCCTGGGTTAAGTGCAGCGTCGAGGGAGGGCAGTGGAGGGCAGTGGAGGGCATGGCCCCCATAAAAAAAAGTTTAGCTTCAGATGGCCCTGTGTGTTCCCTTGTGACTCGGTCTCCGAGGAAACATGCGTGAAATGCTTCCCCGTAATGTTTCGTCGTGTCTGTGGATGTCTGTCATGTGAGGTAAATAATGCTGATTTGTGATTTTATTCAGTTCTGTCAGTTCCATTAGTTGTTTCTCTAATAAATGTTATTATGTTTTGGATGTGGAAAACCACGTTGTCTCGTCTTTATGGTTCAGCTGATACAACGACGACTTCAATGAATCCGGCCAGAAGAGGAAATAAAATGAGTAAAAAGGTTTCTAATTACTCCTCTTCTGATCATTTTTTTTAATACCCCTCATCTTTGCCCAGCAATTTGAACTCATTCAAATCGGATGGTAGCATCTGTGAGCATCAAAGTTCAAGTCTCTGCAGATGCCAAATGGTCTGGATCCTTCCTAAAGTTGACAAAGCAGCATTTCTGATTCGATTACATTAAGGTTTATGTTGGGTTGGGTTTTGTGCCGCTGCCGTGTTTTAACATGAAAGTAGTGTGTTCTAGGTCCGTTTTGTGGCATATGCTGACTTCCATGTTGGAAAAAGATGGATTTCTCTCCGCTGCTGCCTTCATCCCATTTCTTCTGTAAATGCCAGATAGGTGGACTCAAAAATCTCCAGATGCAGTTCGATGATGTTCCACAGCATCCAACAGCAGAGCTACATTTATGCTGACAATCATCTGGTTACCGTTCAAGACAGTTGGATGGGCTCGATTCTATTTAGGGATATCAGAGTAAATGGAGCAACATAAAAGTACATGTCCCACTTTTTAGATTTGTATTTAAAAAAAGGATAAACAAAAAGACCATATGTGCAACATATGTGCTTTTCCACTTCAGGTGTGAATACTTTAGTTAAACCCGGTGCCTTCATCAAGCCATCCTTCCTTACAGGAACCTCCCACCCCTTCTTTCAAACTGCAGCCCCCTCTGCTTTATGCCCATTGGCATGAATTAATAATAGCACTTCAAACAGATGCAAATTCATTGCGCTGTGTCTTCTCTCACTCCGACAAATGCTCAGGTATCCAAGAAAACCCCACCTGACTCTGTTGCTTTAATTATTCCTCTCTCAAAACGCCGAGCCCGGAGCCAAAGGTTTACACACCTACAAGCCACTTGCACCTCTGCGTTTCGTGGCAAAGAGCGCATATTGTACGTCGATCACTGCGAAACGCGCTGCAGACTCTGCGGCCTGCGCATCTTTAAAGCGGCACGTCACTCAGGTTTATCTTAATTAAGCGTATAAAACGTGCTGCACATGAAAGTGCATTTGAATGCAGACGCGCACGACCGAAGCGCGCGCGCGCGCAAACGCTTGGCAGCAAGGTACGTTTGGTATATCTTTCATAAGCCTTTTGCTGTGTGTGGGCTGCTGTGGAATGCATAAAATATTATTTTCCTCAACAAGCAGAGGTTGTGGAGGAGTTAGTTTGGGAAAGGGAGGCTGGGGAGGTTTTCTTTTTTTGGGGGGAGGCGGGAGGCGTACAGTATTTGGACAGCTGACAGCTGCGTTGCGTGTTCGCCTATGTCTGAGCCTTGGATAGTGGAGTGGGGCGTCACTGGTGTTTGAAATGCAATGAGGCGCTTTTGAAAGGAGCTCCTGTCACAGGTAAAGCAGAGTAGCGAGAGCAAGAAGTGTACGGTGATAAAAGGAGGAGAGGAGAAGTGCCCGTGCTTCAGGGGTGGCATTTGGTATCTGAGGGCTTTTTGCAGGGGGCTGAGGAAAGCACTCAACGGCGCACACGCCAAAAAACACAAAAGCCGCCGAAACATACATGCACGCTTTGATCCTTTTGGGGGGGGGGGGGAGCCCTCAGATTTTGGGAGGACCAAAGTAAAAAAAAAAAAATTTTAAAAAGGCCTTCTTCTTCTTCTTCTTCTTTTCATTTTAGGACCAAAAGAGTGCGTGGGGGTTGCTTTGTTTAAGCCCAGAACAAAGACTTGACTTCAACGCTCAAGGTGATCGAGAGATGCTCTTGATGTTCTCTTTGCTTTCATGCATACTGTAAGGATAAAGATATGCCTTTTATAAATCAATAACTCTCGTATCAAGTGCCCGTCTTTCGCCGAGGCGACGTCCTCGCGCCGTATCGCCGCGCGCCCTCTGCAGAGGAGACTCCGCCCACTGCTCACGAGCCGCCGGGTGCCACGGCGGGCGCCGCTTTAGAAAATATCGCTTTCGTTCAAATCCCGCTCAGTTTATATATGTGGGTTTAATGGTGAATTTATTAATGTCACGCCCTTTTCGGGGGGGATGTGACTAATTATGAGAGAACGGCTTAAAGGAGAATATGTCACCGGAGTGAACTTACATAGCTGTTTCATCTGTCAAGACTTTGAAACCGGCTCGCGCCGCTTGCACATTTGGGCTCTTGCTGTTGGTGATTAATCAATAGACTCCTCTCCAGCGCCGGGCCTCTTTTCTTCTCCTTCTTCCTCCAGATGGGGAATTGATGACAGACACAGAAAAGGACAAGCCTCTGAAACTGATGTCAGGATGTCTATGTTTTCCCACGACAGATTACAGCCAGCTTTTTCTCCGCCCTCCTTTTTTCTTTTTAAGAGCTGCCAAAACACCTATCTTCAAGCAGAAGTGCTAAACCACCATTTGGAAGTAAGAAAGTAATAAGAGGATGAAACTGCTGAATCTTTGCCCGTGGGTTTGCTTGCTTGAGAGGTATAATTTGGCCGAGAATACATGGAGGAAATGTAAAATGAAATCTCTGAGAATTTATGGCTGTGCCGGAGCGTGCATCCGAAAGGTCATAGCTCTGTCATTTAAGGGAATTTCAATAAAAGGCTTGGCCCTATCTCCAGAGAGACACTCCAGCTGTGTGGGGGGAAACGCTGATGGAGAACCGCAGGGGGGGGGTAGTGAATCTGAAAGTAATCGCACCTCTTGAACTCGTTCACATTTTGTAGTAATTGTTCAGGCTTTGTTTTGGGTTTAACCATGATTTGGATATTATAATTTAATATAAGTTACTGCTTTACGTTGTTATTGTTGTTTCATTGACGCATTTGTTGACTTTTAATAGAACTGACAATATACCCCATGATGCTTCAGAAGTAGGGGAAGAAGACTTTAGACAGGCAAGAAAGATGGCGGAGAGAGAAGTGTTTCTGAGTTCCCACAATCATTACTATTGTGATTTATTCGCCCTTTTAATTCTCTAAAGTTCATTTGAATAGCTGACATGGCTCCTTCTGATCTTTGGATTTGTCAGATATAAAACAGTCGCTTTGTAACCGCAAACATTTACGTACATTTTTGGGATTTAAATAGACCGAACAACACAAAGTAGTACACTGTAGTGAAGAATAATAAGACAGAGTTGTCAAGCGACTGTGGTGAGATTTTTTGTCCTTTTCTAATTCACATCAAAATAAAATCCATTGAAAGTATAAATCATATTAATCAATCAATCAATCAATCAGGTTTATTGGTAACTGTCAGCAACAAGGCAGTTCGAAGTGCTTTACATCATAAAAATACAAAGTCATAGAAGACAACACACGGTCAACAATAAGAAAACCAGTAAACATTATGGTTTGCCAAGTGCCACCATTACACATCAAAATGTCGGTCAATGTTTTATTTATTATTGTGGTTCAAACGTAACTCTAAACTGCTGGGTTTTTAGTCTAGGTTGAGATCTAGACAGTGTAGATTTAAAGGAACTCAGTGTTTCAGCTATTTTGCAGTTTCCTGGATGTTTGTTCCAGATACGTGGTGCATAGAAGCTGAATGCTGTTTCTCTGTGTGTGATTCTGGTTCTGTGGATGAAGAGCAGAGCAGAACCAGAGAGTTGATACACCAACAGCAGATTGTTAATGCATTGTACGTTATAAGTACAATGCATTAACAGGTCATTGCGGGTCTATTTTACACTAACTTGTCCTCAGTATAAATCCAGCTGCTCTGTGAGGGTTTAAATACAGCAGGAGCATCGGTCAGTCAATTATCTGAAGCTGATAGAGCGTAACCGACCTCTAAACCTTCACAAATGTAGCTGGGCAAGGAAAACATTAATCAAAGAGGCCACTTGGTAACTATGGAGCAGGTGCAGAGATACACAACTCATCTGGGAGAGAGAAGAAAGCAATTGTTGAAATTGTCATAAAAGGTTCCATTTCAAAGCAATTACTGCGGATATGAAACATATGGAAGAATTCGCATTGTACTAATAAGACCAAAACCTCTATTCATGCAAATGCAAAATGTTTCTGGTACAACTTCACCAACTTCCAAAGGAGAAGGGTCAGAGATGCGATGCGGCAAAGACTTCAGCAACATCCGAAGTGCTAAGAAGCAACTTTATTTAGTCGGCTGACATGTTTCAGCTTGTGGCCTTCTTTAATGACCCTGACTGATGGACCTAATAAATACCACAAGTGGAAACACATTGGTCTACTAATAAACGTCTGTCCTCCCTGCAAAACACCAATTTTGTTGGAAACCTCACATCGCCCTGAACATTTTAGGCTGATGTAAAACGCTGTGGTGGCAGAGTCATTCTTTCCTCCGGGCAGGGCCAGAGTAGCCGGTCAGAGTTGTTGGTGAGACAGATGGGAGCTAAACAGCGAGGCTGGATGAAAACCTGTTACTGGCCGCAAAACACTTTGATCTGCGGAGCATATTCATGCGTTACAATAACCCAGCTAAAGCCCTAGATGTATTTGTGAACATGGTGGCAGGACTCGACAATAGATGTTCGCAGACTGAGCTGGAGCTGACTGGGAATTCAGTCTTTTGGTGGAAACACACTTCACAAGGCTTTCAGCTGGACTTGCATAAAAGAAAAAGGCAGAAGGTGTTTAATTAATGGGGAAAATTTGAAAACTTCTCATGCCACATTGTGATTTAATTTAGGGGCACCAGATTAATATAAGCACTTCGGTCCTCTTGAGATTTTTATTTGTACGAAATTTCAAGAAGCAAAATGTCAATTCACAATGTGCTTACATGAGAAGTTTGGTATTGTACAATAGACACCATAATGCTTTGGCCTTTCGTATCGAATGCCAGTGGAATAAAGACCATTTCTTTTAATGCAACGTGATAAAATATGGAAAAGCTTAAAGGTGTGAATAAATAATTTCCAATAGGAGGCTGTATCGAGCTGAGGAGAGGAGGGAAAAATTGCCCTAGTTAACTCCTAATACCCCTGGAGATCAAGCATACACTCAAGAAGGGGTAAAAAAAGAGAAAGAAAACGGCCTCTCCAGTGGAGCTGGTGAGCATTGTTGACAGCATTGATCCAGGATTCCTCATTATGGAATGAGAGAAACCCCTTCAGCAACGTCACCCTGGAGAGCGATGGAGTTAGACAAGGGGATTGAGAGGGAGAGGGGAGGAAAGAAACTAGGAGGAAAATCGAAAAAAAAGGTGGGGGGAAACGTGGGGCAAACAGAGAGAATATTCTAGAAGGAAAGTCAAAACGAACAGACAGAGCAGGAGGAAATAAAAGGAAGATCGTCGAAGAGATTTGCTGTTAACGGTTGAGTGAATAATTGTTAGTTTGTAGTTACAGTGTGCAACAACCCTCCTAAATTGATCACTGTCCAATCGATCAATCACAAGCCCACAAGGTACACGGAGTTCTGAGAAGAAGAGGGTGGGGGGAGAAATAAATAAAAAAATACTCAGCCGGCTTTGCTTTCTGAACGCACAAGGAATGAGGAACCTGCTCCCGGAGCCAGACTCCAGCTGTGAAGCGAAGTAGTGCATGTGTACCTAAAATCCGATATTAGCGTTGAGGCTTCTGGCAGCATTAAGGCAGGGATTGCGCAACGGAGCTACCTCCTGGTTTCACGACGGCACATGACCTCACATCCCAGCCGCTTTTCGGAGGAGGGTTGTGCAGAAATAACCACCACTCCTAACCCGACAAAGAAAAGTATGAGAAACCAGGTTAATGACGGACACCTCTCCACTTGGATCCCTCTTTCCTGCTCTCCTGCGTTTTGACATTCCTTCTGTTTTCTCACGTTGCAACAAAACTCTCCTGGTCCTCTCCCTCATCTGTGCTTTCCACTTTGTCCAAATGGGGCAGGAATAATTGGATCTGCAAACATTATCTCATGGAGATGGTGCTGCTTTCCTTTTGTTTCGACATTCTTCTTGTTTTTTTTTTTTTTTTTTTGCCCGATGAGATACTACTTAATGAGGTTATACTGTTTAATGTGATTTACACTATAATAAGATGACATCAAATTTAATGTAACTGACATTATGTCTGAAATGCACTCTAATAGGCACTACTAGAGCATCTGTGGCCCTAATGATGCTTATTATCAAATAAAATGTCGGCCGGTTTCACTTCCTTAACTTAACTTAGCCTGAAGGCTTGTGACAGATTCGGACGCAGAGCCTCTCCGAACTCCAAGCGCATCGAGGATGCAAAAATCCTCCCCCTGAACTTTTCTCCAGACGTGTTTTCCGGGAGAATATGCGAGGCCAGACCATAACCGCTCCTTCCCCGCGTCCATTATCTCGCCTCTATAGGCCGTAATGGTAGAAAAGGAATCACAGTAAAACGCTGTGACATTTCAGATTTCTACATTGAGCCCCGGTTGTCAAGGAGATATCTCGGTGAGATGTGTCGGTGGGAAGAAAAAGAAAAAAAAAAAAAATGGGGAAGTGCTCTTTTAGGAGAGCGTTTACCCAGCCACTGGAGGTGTAATGTGCCTGCCATTAGGACTCTGCAGGCAAACATGGAGTTTCTGAAACGCGCGGGCTTTCCAGCGTGAGCCGGCACCTCCTTCACAGGGCTCTTGAAGACGCTGGATTCCTAATCAAAATCCGAGATTGTTTCCCGCCGCCGGCGGCGGAGGAACGAGGAGCAGTTCCTGTTTGAGGTACTTGAGCTGCGTCTGAGAATTTCCATTTTCCTGCTTCCATTTTTTTTTTTTTTGCTTCCAAAGTTTCAAATTGCCCATTTTATTTTACTTTATTTTATAGGGGGTTGTGTGTATATAACAGATGTGAAAATGCAGCAAGTTCTTCAGTTAGTTGTCTTTAACTCATCACTTTGTGAAAACTCCGCTTCCTCACCGTCACTTCATGTAAAAGCTAAAATGTATTTTCTTTTCTCTGCGTCTTACAAGTACCTTGCAAAAACATTGATACACGTTGAACTTTTTCTTTAGTGTTGTACAAAAAAAAAAGAACAGCCACAAGCTGATGCTGACTTTATTGAGATTTTCTATAATAAACCAAAATACAGTCCACTGTATGACTGTAAGCTGAAACAGAAATGATGGTGTTGTGTCAGCCTGGTCAGAGCCAACACGCCTATTTCACTTTAAGCGCCTTTTACTGCTCACATCTGTTCTCTTGCACATCCAAAGGCCAACATTGCTTCTAGTTCTCTGCCAAACGGCTAAAGCTCAATCAAATTTAGTTTAGAGCATCTGTACATATCTGTTTTCAAGTCATGCCAAATATTCTCAATAAAACCTTTGGTGTTTTCTTTAACTGGACCACGGTAACATTTGGTTGTGCTTTGCTCTCAGTTACTCTGTTATAGCTCTGGTTTTGTCTTCAGGGTTGTTGGTGAAATGTCTTTTTGAAATGTCTTGTAGAGTTTTTTTTGTTTTTTTTTACACAATGTGCTCTTTATTAAGCTCCACCCACTTTTACACACAGCCTTTTCCATCTTAACCTGTCACTGTAATATGATAGTAGTGTAAACATGTTAATGACGTACTGAGTTATATTTCTGTCATTCATAGTGGCCAAAGTGATAGGATAATAAAGGAGGTTGATCCAAAATATCGATACCAGGTCTGTATCAGTATCGGATCAATACTAGTGTGGTTCTATCAATTCTAACCGTCTTTTGTTTTTGTATCAGTTTCTGTGATTTAATTTGCTGTCAAATTACTCATTTTTTGTTTCTTATTGTTACCGTTTGTCATGTTTATATGTTAACCTGTTTTGTAGATGTAAACTTTGACATAGGTTGAACAAAATGAGTGAAACAAAAAACAAGAAAACAAAAAAGTACACGGAAAGGTCAGAAGTTTGGATTTATGTCCAACTTAGAAAGTATCAGTATCAATATCGGTATCGTATTGGTGATACTGGCCCTGTATCTACTTGGTAACAAATCGAAAGCAGAACACGCATCATCGCATGTCTCTATTGGATTCTATTCAGGGGGTACAAATCAACATTTTCTCATTTTTAGCTTTAAAACATTCAAAACGCGTTGATTTTTCTTCAATTTCACAAATGCACCATACTTTGTGTTGATCTCTCAGATAAAACCTGTTAACATTTGTCCACATTGTGTGGCGAAACATTACAGGAAGTGAGATTAGCGGGGAAAAAAATCAAAAAGTCTTAGTCAACTAACAGCTTTCCAGTTTAGTTTCCCTGCGAGTCATACATAAATCATAAACTGTGCATTCCAGTTGTTTAAGCAGCTGCTCATCCACGCTGCTGCCACAATGTGTCTGTAAGCATCAATAATCAAACAATAGCTATCAGTCACACACACAACAATAGGTTTGATTAGTCCTAGTTGCCAATCCTTGGCTACTGCTTGGGCGACGCATCCGACTTCCTCTCCATCCACCGTCAGGAACGAGAAGCAGCGCAGGTGACCTCCACGTCGCAGACGGAGGCTTTTATTAAAACGTCTTCCATCCATTAGATCACTCCCCGCCCCCCGGGTGCGGAGCTGCCGGACTCGTGGCCTCCATTTAGAGCAGGCCCGGTGATGGAAGTGACAGAAAGTGCCAAAACCCATTGGTGATAAAAGATGCATACCGCCGTGTTGTGCTGGGGATACGGCAAGACAGGCTGAGAGGCAGATAGACTGAAGCAGCTGTCATAGTGGTTGTTTGTAGCCCCGTGCGTATGGTGCTTTGGGGAAATAATAAACTGCATCATTAGAACGCCTGTCATTCACCAGGAGTATGCATAAGAAGTGGCTGGAAAAACCCACACCAAGGCATCACACAGAGAGCACGGGTTAGACTCGTTAGGTGGCTCATTTAGCAGAGAAAAACAGCTTTTATGGGATGATGTGCAGGTGCAGACGCACACCGGCGCCCAGCGGAGCTATAAATTAGTGTCACGTTCTCCGCGTTAAAGCTACGAGGCAGACTTCTCCGAGGAATCAATCACACTCCCTTTAGATACAGTTTGTGTCTAAAGAAATTTTGCGTTTCTTTCTGTCTTGCTTTTGAATCAGTATTTAATTTCGATCAAATCTAGCCTCCCAAAAATAGCGCATTTGTGTCTTTGGTGACATCACAGAAGGCAGGTTAGATGTACATTTTCTGGTTATTCTGTATTTTTTCTTTATTGGTATGTTTTCGTAAAGAAAAAAAACTCTCTCACTCCAAATTCAGAACAAAGAAGTTAAAGCGGTGCAAGTTCGGACTGAACCCAAGCCTTTCTGTGCTGCAACATGTAAGGTGACGGAATCATAAAATAGCTTATAGTCACTTGCTGTGTCTCAAAAATGCAATTAAACCAACGAGGTGTAAACATTTAGACATATTTATACCAGTTCAACTTGTAAGATGGATCATTGTACTTATACTTTAGCTTCTCTCTCAATGGAGGCATCCATCATGGCACAGAGGGACATCCAAGTCTAACTCTGGTTCAGACATGCAAGGTTGAATCCGTTTCCCCATCGAATGCAAATGAAATGATTTAGTCTCCATGGAAAAGTGATGCCAGGAAATGAGCTAAGGTGAGTTAGCTTTTAATGTTTTAAAAACATTGTATTGTGGAAAATCCTGCAGAAGAAATCCACATTTAGTTACTCTACTGTAGGTTTACTGTACAAAAAAATCACCACTGAAAAAGGTCTTTGAAAAAAAAGGAAGTTTTACCTCCTTAAATCTATGAAGACAATTAAAGTATGTTCTACTCTAAGTGAGAATATCATCAAAAAATAATCTTCTGCATAATTCAGCTAAACAAACATTAACTCCACATTTTACCTAGTATGATTATAAACTGAGAAAATATTTATTGACGTTAGCTGGATGGTCGTGGCATAGAACTGACAAAACCCCCCAAAATGTGTTGCTGTCCCCCCCCCCCCCCCCCATCCGCTGAAAATGTAATTAAACAACATAATTTCTTTCTCACTTTTTTCTTCCACTCAACTTCCCATTTACTTGTGACACCCTGAAAACACCCAGCTTCTGTAGCAGGAAACATGTCCTTCCTTCTCAGCGTGGAGCGGCCAAAGCACGTGCGTGACATCTGCGTTCAAAACGACGTTTATTTCCCTTCTGACTCTTAATAAACACCTGGAACGAGACTCGATGAATAATTCTATTAGTTCCTAACATATCGAGGAGCCTCCGGACCAGACATGTCTCCTCTCAGCTCTCTGGCCTGTTGATCACTGGAACAGTTTTTTCGTTCCAGGCAGAAAAACAGCTGAACTTTGTGATGCTGAGTCAGCACTCCGCGGCGCGGCCATACGGCACCTGAACGACCCGAACCCGCGGTCCACACGACCTCCTGACGCCACTGCGCGTTATTTTCTTTCTTCTTTTCTTTCTTTTTATTTTAGCGCCTCTGCCACTCCCCCCATCCAGCCGGAGCGGTGGTACGATCCAGGCAAGGTGCTCCAGCAGCACCGAGCCGCTCACCGGCAGCTCCAGCAGCTCCAGCCTCATTTGGGTTCAACCGCGGCTAAACGCACCGCGCCGGGCTCCATACACACTCCCTGCTTTACATACACACACACACACACACACACACACACACACACACACACACACACACACTCTCTCTCTCTCTCCGTCTCTCTCTCACACACACAGTGCAGCACAGCACGACTGACTGACTGGCTTGTTTGCTGCCTCACAGCCTCTGCTAGGAGATCCCTTCCTATTCCGCGCAAATCGTTTCGTCGTCCTCTGTCGGCATTCGGGAGAAGCAGCAGCAGCAGCAGCAGCAGCATCAGCACCGAGCCAGACCATCACATTCTTTAAACAGGAGCACATTTCCAACAAGGAGGAGGAGGAAGGAGGAGGGAAGGAGGGAAGGAGGGAGGAAGGGAAGGTTGGTTTCCTCAAGTCTTTCAGCGTCTGCAAGCATAGAGTCGGACTAAAGGAATGGCTTTACGTCGGAAAGGTGAGCGACGTCTTTAGTTTCGGCCTTTATTATTATTATAATGTATTTTTCTGTCTATGGCTGTAGTGCGTCTCGGCTGCGATGCAGGAAATGCTTATTATCAGCTGTTCTGCGGTGCCGTATGACCCGCTGTGTGTGGATGTGTTCGCATGTGAAGCAGAACGTAAGGAAAAAGACGGGGTACGTGAATGCGCGCGTGCGTGCGTGCGTGTGTGTGTGTGTGTGTGTGTATGTACGTGCAGCTCCTTTTCTATATAAATCATCAACACCCCCCGTTTTATTTGGCAGAGTGGGACACGGAGTGACTTTGTTTCCATCGGTCTGAACGATGACAGTTCATGGGGGTGGAGGGGAGAGAGCGGAGCAGCAGCCCGGCATGTCTGCTTCATGTGTCCCTCCACCTCCTCCACCTCCTCCACCTCCTCCTCTTCATCCTCCTCTTCCTCCTCTCTGCAAACTGCCTGCTTCGCCTTGAGTTGTTTTCGCCTCCACTTCTGGCTCTCCTATCTAAAGCGCTCAGAACCAGACGGGGTGCAGATCTCAAATCCCCCTCCGCACCATCCCCTCACACACACACACACACACACACACACACACACACACACACACACACACACACACACACACACACACAC
>CAEGAF010052477.1:0-15472 GCA_903067075.1 Micropoecilia bifurca
ACACTTTTGTGTTCAAAAAAAAACAAAAGTTCTGTTAACATCCTTACTTTTTGGGTGGGGTGGGGGAACCCACCGCACACCCCCCCCCCCCCACCCCCCACCACAAACCCCCCCCCCCCCCCCCCCCCAAATTTGATTGATACGGTAATGATTATTGGTATTTGCTGTCTCTTTGTTTGTAAACTTCTGCTCTTGTCTTCAGATCCATACGACACATCTTCTGGCTCCCTGCAGCTGATTTCCATAAAGCCTGTAACTGCACAGACAAATTGCTCCCACCCTGCATCCTCCGACCGCAGCCAGGACTCGGCCATCGTCAACGGAGAGGTGATTTACACCCACATCTACACTTAGAGAGATGTTGGTTTTTATTGACAAGAACGTTACTTGGAGATATGGCGCTGTAAAACAGTGCTGGTCCTCTTACAGATTTCTCTCTTTTTTTGTCGCACTTGAATGGTTTAAATTACCAAACAAATTTCTATGTCACAAAACGATGTTGCTATTATCAAATCATTGAGATCAACCATATTTTTTTAGGTCAGTATGAATGGTCACATCTTGTTCACTCTTCCAGAATCAGGAAATGACTGTAATAGAAACTGCCTGACAGGATGACGTAGCCTGAAGAGGAACAAATTATGTCCTGATCTAAATTAAAACACAGAAGAGAAATAAGTCGACTAAAGTCTCTCAGTCTGAATTGGGTTACACAGACGTTTTTGTAGGATTTTGGTCTCCAGCTACTCACAGTGAGAATGACTATCCATAAATAAAGACGACGTAAAAAAGTGGCAAAACCTCCCATGAGATGACCGATACTCCAATAATTTTTCGGACTGTAAGCCGCTACTTTGTTCCCATGTTTTGTACCATACGTCTTTTCTTTGGATTTTTCTTCAACCACTAGGGGGCTCTTTAGCAGGAAGTGAATCATTGGAAGTCAGAATTGGAAATCAAAGAACAAAGCGCTAATTTTCATTTAGAACAAGCACATGCTAGCAGCAGGCACGACGGAAAAATGTATTGAAACTCATATGATGCAGCTTTTAAGTTGAACTCGGTCTAAACGAGTCCATGGTTTAGCGTTGGAGACGCAGGGCTGCGTCCTTAATTGCAGATTTAATCCTTGTGGAAAATCGAGAGCGGCGGCAATACCAGCGGCTTATAGTCCAGTTTGACTTGTATATCTGTGGTAATTTCCATTGCTCAACACTATTATGGATTTTACTCTGTGAAAATTGCTTATTTTGAACTGAACCTATACATTTTAGAAATGATGTTATAGCTCATTATTTAATTAGATTACCCCACAGAGAATCCCCAAGCCTCTCAAAACCCTGAAGTGCCATCACTTTAAAATATCTCCATCTCTGGATATTTTGGATACTCCAAATCAGCTGTTTTATGCCGCTTTCATATTTTAAATTTAATCTCTTCTTTCATTACTTAAGCCTTATGAAAAACCCTTCTCACCCTGCCATGAACTTGCGTGTTTGCTCTCGCCAAGCATTCTCTCATGGCAGATATAGAAGATTATTTACCTTTCTACACACTGTTGGAATATAAGATTTCTTTATCAGAGAAAATGTTTTAATAACAAGTCTCCAGGAGTGCCTGCAAAGACGTTCACTCTTTATGCTGATCCACATGCATTCCTGCTGCTCACAACGAACAAGACTCCTAATGTCCTCACTAGCACTTTGATTTTCTTGTTTTGTCATTGGAGAAGACAGACTGTATGATTTCCTTTCCCTTAGAATACGTTTGACTTTTTTGTTGTTTTTGCCTTGTGGTAACTGCCTAATACAATTGCTACGTGTTGAAACAAATGCAGAGGCTTAATTGTCTCCCTGATAAAAACATTAAGTAGTATCACCATGCCACAACTTCCTTTGTCTAACAAGAGAAAAAGCACTTCTTTAATTTAATTTACATCATATTCAACCCACAATCTGTACCAGAAGAATCAAAATGAATACGCTTCGCATTTTTAAGTTTTGATCACCTTGTGTTCTGTTGCACTTGTTGGTTTGCCGGCTCTTCAGGTCAACTTGGCGTTGAAGCAGAAATCAGACATTGAGCACTACAGAAACAAGCTGAGGCTAAAAGCTAAGAAAAAAGGCTATTACGATTTCCCGTCCACCAACGGCAGCAGCAGCGGTGGAGGTCGAGCCCTGGTGCATAGACAACGGAGCGACTATGAGAGGGAAGTCGGTGAGCATGGCAGACCTCTGGAGCCGGACGACGAACGAGGGTCCACATACGTCAAGTCTCACAGAAGGTGAGAGCAGACTAGATGGAGTAGATGTATATTAATATATATTTACAGAGACAATGTTTTGACGTTACTTGTGTTCTGTTGCTGTCAGAAAGTTTCGACTCTTTATATCAGACTGTCTCATTCATCGACTTCACAGGTCTTCACCCAGGAAATAACAGCTTTCTAGAATATATTGGTATGTCTTTTACCCAGAAACTTATCTTGCAATTGCATGTCACCTTTGAAAAGACATTTTTTCCCCCCATTCTTCTTAGCAGAAATAAATTCAACCAGATTCACTAGGATTTGTGTTGGATTCCCAGTTTTATCTTTCTGAGAATACAAAAATCCTCCAGGTCCAGACTGGGGACGTTTCTCATTTTCCCAGAAATACGGTTGTGGTTGTTAGGTTTTACACTCAGAAACATATTTATGATCATATCTCCCTCTTTGCCTTGACGGTGCCCTCAGCTCGTCTTGCACAAAATTATCTTTTTGTCTTTTTGGATGCTTCTAGTCCTTCTGCTTTGAGTTATCACACAGTTCAATTTGTGTCAATAATGATATAAATTTCACTTCACCACAGATCCATCTTCATCACTTTGGCATCTGTTTCATCATTCTATCACACAGTGACTGATTTGTAATTTGCTGCATCAGTGGATTCCTTCTGTTCCCTCCTCTGAAATATATAAAGGAAGACATGGATATAAAACATAGTAACTATTTATTTTTATTTTTTTTTAATCTAACAGATTTTACATCGTGCCCATAAACCCTAATGAACTTTTTGGACTTGGAAATGGGAATTACTGTTTTTTCCACGGCATGCTGGGACCTTGCCGTGGGCCGTTCAATGCTCCTGTCACCAGAGCCAAATCTGGTTCTGGGAGCTGATGAACTCTGCCAACGTGATTCTGTCCAAGGTTTTTATGGTCACAATCTTTTGATGCTTTCCACTTTCCAGCACCACTTTTTAAAAATAACTTACCAAAATAAAGCCACAAACTTTAACGTTTTTTAAGTGGAATTTTACAACAACACAAAAAGTGCCACATAATTGTGAGTTGGAATGAAAATCATACATTGTTGCCACATTTTTTTTTTTTTTTTACAAATAAAACCCAGTGATGCTTACCACACTAGTATCAATGTGATACTGATACCGATTATTGGTACTTTGGATTGATCTGCCCACCTATACTGACATTCATCTTGGTATCTGTTAATAATATTTTCCCTAATATGGTGTGTAATGACACACACTGATTATATTAAGAGATCAAAAGAATATTAACATCTAAAACTCTTGAAGTTGTTCACTAATGTGTGATCAACATTTTTATTTTTATCTTTGTCCTCTTCAAATTTAACACCTTCTTTGTCAGCGCCACCCCTTTCAAACAGGAGTCCCAATTATTTTCCTCACCTTGTCCGTCGTGCCTCAAGCAACAAACCGACGAGGTTCATCTTCTTCTTCTTCTGCTGAAGGCTCACGAAAGGCTGACCGAATAATTTGAACGCTTTGAGTAAAGAATTGCTTTGCTGCAGGTGTGATTTGTGTTGCGCTCACACGGTTTACTCTAATTGGCAGGCATTCCCAGGTCGGACAGATGGCCTATCGCAGCAGACAAAGCCTAAGCAGTCCAAGTCCCGGAGGAACTGAGATGGACCTCCTTGTAATGAGAGAGAGGCCCAGAAGAGGCATCCGCAACAGCGGTTACGATGTGAGTCCCGCATCAACACCCACCAACCGTTTTGACCCAACATTATCAGCCAATTAGCAGCTCAAAGGCATTTCTTTTTTTTCCAGAGCTTAAAGGAGAACTCTACTGGTGATAATAAAATGTCACATTAAAGAAATGTGTTGTTTTAATGGCCAATGTGAGAGCTAACTTAAATGCATAATTCCTCTCATTAGGGGCTAATGGTTCAAAACGTCCCAAAACTTTTCTGGACAACAACACTTGTCCAGCAGAGCTTGTGTTGTACATTTACATCGTTGAAGATATTGGCAGAGAAATGTGATACTGTAGAGGTGTAGTTAACAGAGAGACTTTGGATTAAATTATACTCCAACTTTGTCAAATGCCAAGACCTTTAGGAAATGCAGACTCTTGTTGCAGAAATGTAACATAGGTTCTAATTTTGTTTTTCTAAAACAAATTTGACCAAATTTCACAGATCAAGTAACTGATCAATGCTGAAAAAGTAGGTTCCACAACATATGTAACATATGTAATTAAGGGAAACCTTGATTATAAGGATTATGAGGACTCTGTGAAATCCATCTCTCTTTACTGTGAGACTTGGTGTACAAACAGAGCTGTGCATTAGACCTGTTCTACTCAAGAGTGATTTGAAGTGTTCTGCAAACTGTGAGCAGAGAAACGGGCAATTTATAACTAAATGTAAAGATTTACAAAGCATTGCTGGGTGATGTGCAGCTGATTGACTGTTCGTCTATCACGCTTTTATGGTCTTGAAGTCAGAATATTTGTAGCGTCAAAGAAATTTGAAACATTCATCTAAATTTCTACTTCGTTAGAAAAGTGCAGGCGTAGTTAAATGGAGCATTTGTGCAAACTGATGGCGCTTTGGCTCTTTTTGGCCTACACAAAAAACGGCATCAGAAATCTCGCATTGGTCCAGTGACAAGCATTCACCTCACCATCACAAGGGGATTGAATTGCAGAGAAAACATGACACGTCCATCTGGGAAAATAAATAAATAAATAAATATATATATATAGTTCTATGACCATGTGTTGGTTTGCACTGTGTTTTTTCATGAGTCCTGGCCTTGTTGAATACAAAGGGACTGGTTTGGCTGCAGATTTAAGTCTCTTCCCGTTTTCAGGAGGGCTGATTTATGAGGTGCTCTGTGCTGGCTCTACTGTGGCTGCCCTCTTTTTGCACAGGAAGTAGGGCAGCCTCAAATTGTATAAATTTGTCGCTGTGCTGGACTACTGAATAGATGGACATAGTGACAAAAAAAGTATGTTAAAAGATAAAAAAATGATTAGGACAATAAATACTGCTCTCCAAAGTGTACACACCCCATACAAATTTCACAATGATCAATCTTTTCAAAACATAATTGTATTTACAAATGTTGCATTTAGTCTGGACACGTCAAATGAAAAGCAAATTTGTTGAAAATTTTTTTTGTTTTTATCAACAAATTTGAAAAAAAATTTTTGAAAATGTTTTCACATGTAACTGCACATGTAGCTACACAGTTACATGTGCAGGTACATCACATGTAACTGAAGTCTTTAACGATAGTTGATTTAAGCACCCTTTAAAAAAACAACAACCCCCTCCCCTCCCATGCTAGAAAAACAAATGTAAAGTATTCAGTCTTCTCTTTGTCACCAGTCATAATAAATCACCTCAATCACAACTGAGGTACAAATCCAAAGCGAAGACATTTCAAAGGAATATCAAATAAACTCATTGTACAATTCATTCAAAAACTCATCTATGGTGTAAATCCAACGTGGGACAATGAAGGCTTGGGTATCATCAATTCTAAAGGATCTACAGGAAGTTCTTCTCAGCACTAGAAGTATTTCACAACAATCTCCTTTATCTTTATTGTGCCCAGACTAAGAAATAGGATTTACTGTAAATATAACATCTAGTTCTGACTAAAAAAAACAAAATAAATCTGAAACCTTGTAGTAGAATGTAAAGTGGTCTGACAAAACCAGACTGGACCTTTTGCTAGAAAATCTTAAATGTTTTACAAAACAAACACTGAAAATCGCCAGACGAATAACATGCCCACGTTGAAACTTTGTGGGGATAACACCATCTTTCTCTGGATTCTTTGTCACATTTAACTGTTTTTCTTTTTGTCTTCAGTTGTCATAGTTGTCATTTGAGTCAGTTGAGTCTAATCTATTATATATGTGTGTATATATTTCACAGACTGAGCCGGAGCTGATTGAGGAGACAAACGTTGATCACCTCCTGGGGCCGCGGAGGTACATGTACGGCCGTGGCCTTAAAGGCCACTCAGAGACGTCCACTCTGAGCTCACAGCCGTCCATCGACGAGGTGCGACAACAGATGCACCTGCTGCTGGAGGAGGCGTTCAGCCTGGCTTCTGGGGGCCAGTCCACATCCGGAAGGCACGGCCACCACCAGCAGCCCCCTCCGGACCAATACAGCCCCGCGCCTCCTCTCCCGTACGCAGACGTGGTCAGCAGCGTTCCGGGCACTATGAGCTCGGGGCGCGGCGGACTCCACTGGGTGCCATCTTACGGAGCAGACATTTATCAGTGCAGCCTGCCTAAACCTGTGAGTTGGAGAAGCTATTTCGTCTTTTCAAGTGACCAATCCAAAAGCAGGTCGTTTAATCAAGAGAGTTCTCGCTGTCGTTTAAGGCCTTTCGCTTCACCCAGCTTCCTGAGATGACCGTGGGTTCTCCGCCTCCTTTACCGCCTCGCACTGGACCTCCTCACAGAACCTGCTTAAGACGGTAAAAAAAAAAAAAAGAAGACAGCCATGAATGAAAAGAGGAGTTTGTTTTCAAAATTTTCAGGAAACGACACGGATGACAAAGATACTAAAACAGATGATTAGGAATCGGAGCACAAGCTTCACCAAAATACACAAAAGCCAATGTGTGGCACCTCGTAAAGGAAAACACAACAATCTTTCCTTAAACAGGTGCTTGGTAAGATTTGGAAGACGTAAAAGATTAGCAAAACGGATAACACAAAAACAGACACCGGTGGAGACAAACGGCCATGTTTAGTTTGCTAACCTTTTGGACGTTCCCTTTTTTAAAAAAAAAATCATATAAACATTCATATTCAGGGGCTGTAAGGAGATTCGTTGTGGTAAGGGTGATTTAAGACCTTGTTATAAATTTTTATAATGAACTTGTATATAGAGAGATGGCAAGAATACTAATGATGTTATTAATTATTTATTTTTTTACATGGAGTGTGTGCGCCCTCTAGTGGTGGCTTTCTGCTGCAGTTTCTTGTTTATGCCTCTCTAATATCTTGACTTAGTTCCACCTCGGACTTGGGGCCTAAGGGAAGGAGCTTGGAAACATCTGTCGCTGAAATGCGGAGTCAACGTGAGAAAAACCCATACGGGCCTTTCACCCGTGCAGCACTCCCATCTATCGCTGCAGAACAGCCTGTCCCAAACTACTCAGGTAAGCAGACAACGAGGTGATTCAGAATTTAATATGTTTGCATCAAGTCTTTATATATAATAGCAGCATTTTGACAAAACAAAACAAAACAATGATTGACTGTTTTTATTTAAACAGGAAACCCTATTACTGCTGTCTATGCCATCCCCGCTGCAAAGCCAGGGTACTCAGAGTATTTTGTCCCCACGTCCCCTACGTCCTACCACAGTCCCTCATGGATGTCCTATCCACCAGAACCTGAGGATGTCCAGCCGCAGTGGACAGATTCTGTAAGAAACCACATTTATCCTGTTTGTTCCCCACCAAAGCTCACTTAAAAAAAAACAAAAAAAAACTAAAAGGATAATATCAGATATTGAGAATACATATTAAGTGTAATGAGCAATCATGTTTGCTCATTACACTTAATATCTGTTTGCTGCAGTTATAGCTGCAAATCTTTGTGTTTCTAAGTTTTGCACATATAGAAACTAATGTTGGTGCCCTGTGATCACCCATAAGCATCACTTTTTAGGGCTTATTTGTATTTAGGCCTGTAGTAGTGATTTTGTGAGCTTTCGAAAGATTCATATTTTCTTGCAAAAAGAAAAATCCCAATGAAACCCAGTGCAATAAACTGTCCTCAGCAGTCATGTAATTAGTAAATTGAGTCATCCTGGAAACAATTTTATCTTGGTGTAAGTAGAGTTGTTCTGTGAAGGCTTGTTATAACATTTCCACTTAATTTGTCAGGACAGCAGTCAGAAAGTTCTGTAAATCTTTTCATTTCAATTCATAATCATGCAGTGATTTGCACACTTATGTGCTCCTACTTTACTGTTAAGATTGTGTTTTTCCTTTCCCTTCCTGTGCACTCTGTTTTCAGGTACCCCTACCTGGGTATGTTGAAGCTTTTCCTAATCCTCGTTACCCACAGGGGAGTCCCACCAGGCTGCCCCTGCAGTACAGCCAGACACTGGAGCAGCCGCCCACTGCCCCTCGCACAGTATCTGAGCAAAGCCTCCCCCAGGTGCTGAAGGACATGGACAGCATGCCTCTGAGCAGCCTCTCCACTTCTGCACTTGTTCAGGCTATAAGACAGGAGGTGGCCAAGCTAGCGAAGAAACAGAATGACATTTTTGAGTTTTAACATATGGACGTGTCTGGGTCTTCGCACAGAAGGTGATGCTTCTTCAGCTCCGTTTTTAACATTTGTACTCTCCGACAGACTGATCTTTAATTGCTGATTATCCACCTCTTTTTGCACTGAACCGGTGTATCTCAGCTCGTCAATTAAGGAAACTTCAAAAGATTTGTTTCATTTTAGAAAATAACGATTCCGTTTTCTGTCAATGATGTCCCAGGTAATTATGCACATATCTCTGTAGATATATCAGTAGGATAAAACTAAAGGTCAAAAATATTTTTTTTTCTGGACCAGATTAGGATATTAGTGGGACTTATAAGAGAAAATCCATTAATGTAATTGTCTGTACTGAGAGTACCAAATTCTTCCTGTGAGATGGGTAAGAATAACTCACAGTGTATATGAGCATGTACAGTTTAAGGACATTGTGTATCTAACCAAGCCTCTTATTAAGCGTCAGCTTAAACAAGATGGGCAAGATCAGGATCAGCTCTTTCAAATGTTAATCTCAGAACGAAAAACACATTTATTTTTTATTTTACTCTCACTAGTTTCTTGACATGTCTGAGGAAAAATAGCATATCAAAAACACAAACCGCAACCTTCCTTGAAAATCCGATGTTTCTGTTTTAAAGGTTTAGTAACTGGAAATTAACAAATGGACAAAATACAATTTAAATCTTCTTCTTTAACTCTTATTTTAAAATCAATCTAACAGGATTTATTTGGGTTTACACAGGATGATGTAAGGTGCAAATAGGATATTTGAAACTGGGTTTATTGGCGAATTAAGATCTTTTCAAAGAATGCAGGCTTGGGTAATACTCTGAATTCAGATTGCAATATATTTAACTTTTTATTAGAGTTTAAATGTTTGAATACTTCAAGAAAGTCTCCAGTGAGCTTATGTCCACAACCAGCTCAACCATCTGGCAGGTTTGTGACTCAAAGGATTTTGTTTACAAACAGCCAAAGTAATGGAAATTTTAAATTCTTTTTCATGCTGTTTGTAGTCCATATTTTTACTCATCAGTCATAAGTCTGCATGGCTAATTTTAAGCAAAATATTATTTTGCCAGTCAAACACCTCTTATTAGCAATCGTATAAACTACGGACATGTCAGACTTTGATGACAAGTCTGGGACTGAGGCACCTACAGCAAAACCTTCAGGCCCAGTGGATTGTAACATCGGGTCTAAATTGTGTCTAAAATGATGCATTGCAACACAATGAGCCTTGTCATTCATTGCCTTTACTTGTTGGTGGTCATACATTGGAATTCATCTATATATTCTTCATGGATTCCTTATATCGGAAGATGTCTTCAAAATGGTGATGGAGACGTGAAATAAGTTCTTCACATGTGAAATGTTGACCTAATAAATAATTTTGTGAGATATACCAGCGGATCTTTAGTTGGAAAACCATTGTGAAATTGATTTAAGTAATTTGTTTCAAAATGTAAAACTCATGATTTCTAAATTCATTACAAACAAAGTGATGCATTTAATGAAAATACTGGGCAGCGTGCAATATTCCTTGGGTGTAATGTCTCTGCAGGTCACATTCTGGTAAAAGTCAAGTTCTCGCACCGGGAATAAAATCTTGTTTTGACAGGTGATGGCACTTGGAGCCTGGACACAAATGAGGAGGGAAGGAAGGTAACAGAGTTGTTTTTTAGAAGGAGTTGGCTAATATTGTTTTACGACTTGAAGATCAGACCAATGTAACATTACAATACTGGAGATCCAAATCAGCTGCATAAACCATCCAGTCAAGTAAGGCACACATAAGAAAACCAGTTCAAACATTGTTTGTTTGTGTGAAAATATTCCAGCTCTGGGAAAAAAAAAAACAATAAAAAAAAACCTCTGAGATTTTCTGCAGAGACGTGCATGTAGTATTGACCTGTAGCAGGGGTTGTGTGATTTGCATCAACACTGAGATTGCCAACTTGTACTGTATGATTTCTAATAACCTTAAAAATGTGGATTATTATATAATCAGTGCTGGGAAGTTGTCAGCTTTGACACCAGAGAGATATGTACGACTGAAGTTGCCTTTGACTATTTCTCATTCGTGCAACAGCAGGCTGCTTTTCTTCTTTTTTTTATCAGTCCTGAATTAAGTTAACCTTTTAACTGGTGAACAAATCCTTTGTCAGCTCAAGTACATGTTTATTTATCATATGACTCCATGTGTAAGTAGATACATCAAAAACTTGATCTTTGCTTGTTCGGCGAGGCACCTTTGTCTTAAAAACAGAACTGAAAACCGTTTTTTGTGTGAACATCTTTCTACATTCTCATGCTGGATAACTGCAATATTAAATAAAAGTATCTGAAGGGGTTTATTGAATGAAACATGAGAATTTATTCAATAAAGTTAAAAGTGAGCTAACTATCGGATAATCAACGTCTTTTTGTCCTCATGCGAAATTTCCTCATTTTCTTTTCATCTGTTGCTTGATCTTATTTTCACTGATGTTATTTAGAGATGAATCTAACACTGAAAAAAGATGGGAATTAAGGGAAATGTTAACCTAAATATTTCAAATGAAATAAATGATTTTATCAAATAAAAGACAGTTGATCTGTGAATTTTTTTTAAGTTTCCACATGTGACATTTTCCAAAATGCCAATGGTAAAAGAGTCAAAGCCGTCGATGCACGGAGGCTCTTAAAGCTTTCTGGACAGTGTTACTTTTTTATACTTCAAGTCATTAAATGAAACAATTACAATTTACTGGGTAAACTTTAAAGCCACATGCCAGTTTTGGCTGACACATTCTGGAGATGACATCATACAAAGTAAGTAAGTAAAGCTTTATTCTTATAACACTTCACAAGATGAAAATTACAAAGTTCTTCAACAAACAAAATAACAAATACACAAAGAAACTGTAACGCCAACAGTCAAACTTTTCTATTTATACTTTTTTAGTTATTTTTGTAACCTTATGTTTATGCATATTTTTTTATTAAAATCCCCCCTTTGTCAACAATACATGGTAATGGTTTTGAAAGAGGAGCAGGGACATCTGGAAAAAAAAACAGTCGAGCCAAGTTCTTATATATACCAAGGCTGGTGTGTTACATTAAGGGGTCCTGAACATATTTCATGCATAACTGCTGCAAACAGAAACAGTACGTACTTATTTTTTTTAACTCTGAGTCAAGTCAGTCCTTTGTTAAGCGAGTTGAGTGATATGCATAGAAAAAGCTCTCATCAATGGAAGGCAGATAACAACATGGCAATGGGAAGAAATAATAAGTCTTGAAGTCCATATGAAAAATGACATGTGGACATCAACATACTTGTGGACATCAACATACTTCAGAGGAGTAGCAATATTGTTGCTGCTCCAAACAAAACAGAGTCAGTGTAGCAAAGAATTGCTGACAAAGTTAATGTGTGAGTATGATTAACATTTGTGTGTGTGCATTAAATGAACATAGCAACAGAGCAGGCACAGAAAAAAAGGATGTGGCAGAAAAATAGATTAAATATAAAGGTATACTTAAATCAGGTGAGGTTCAAATGTTTCCTTTTCCAACTAAATTACAGAGAATTCACTGGTTCTACTGAACATATGCAATTAATTATGTGTTGCCCTGAAAAATGTGTAGCACCCTAATTTTCATACGCCAATATTTGATACTGTACACTTGAAATTAACACAATTATTCTCGGAAATTGGTCTAAATACTGTTTGCTGCACACAAAGTTTGACCTCCATTTTAACAAATGTGAGAAAGGCAGAGGCTAGAAAGTCAGGTGAAGACCACCAGCACTATGAGGCAAAGAAGAGATGGCCTAGTGGGCGACTTATTGCTGAGGTCATCTCTGAGGGACGTTATCTGACCCGACCGGTCTCCAGGACAACAATTACATTAGAGGACAGTTGTTGGTACTGCTCTGACCCACCCACCCATCCATCCATCTTAAACTGCAGTTGATACTGATGCTCTTGTAGGTACGATTTGTGACCACCATCACGTTTACATCAATAATAATATACGTAGTCTGGAAATATTGAGATATGCTATTAACACAGGTGAAAAACGATAAATATCTAGTAGGTATTCATTCGGAAATGATAAGATGATTAATCGTGGTTTGGTCCGTGGATTTCTGCGGCGGAGTATTAATGCTCCAACATCTACAAGCTCCTAAATGAAAGGACACGACATTTTCTGACACTTTCTTTACGCCAAGTTTTAGTAAAAAGGTAGGAAAGTCTGAGATTTTGTTTAGGCAACCCTGCTACTGAGCAGGTTCAGAGGTTATTTTGTGGTAGTAAATTGACTCTTAGAGCCGTGTACCTGGCTTTCTGAAACCAAATACTGAGGGCATGCACACACTTATCCCTGAACCTCCTCTGAATTTCCACTAACCCAACTTTCTGAAAGGGGACCATGAAGATGAACTAAAGGAAAAAAGGAAAAAAGCCAATAGGAAAAGAAGACTTGGTTGTATGTACGTAATTTAAATCATGCACTGAATAGTCAGTTTCCCCAGGAACCCAGTTCAGCAGGATGTCTAAGATATCAAAAGCAGATGGGTAACTTTGCTACACTGATTTCTCTCAGAAATGTTCTCATATAAAGGAAGTGAAAATTCACTAAGAAACTTCACTTTATTTTATTTTATTTTTTTAAATGAAGACAAGTTTTAGGAAAAAGTTATGAAATGAAATTGCAATAACTACAAAGTAAACCTGGAAAATTGTGCTTATTGAATTTAAGGCATTCAAGCTCCTTTTTTCTCCATCTTTAAAAAGTAACCCAGTCAATCTCAGGAGTATTAATGCATACAGTTTAAAAAGTCAAATGTTGTGTATGGAAACAGTATATGCTGCACATATACTGTGTGTATGGACAGTAGATATGTATCTTGTGCTATATATATTGGTAATTCTTGGTAATTGGTTATTCTATTTGTTTTAATTTTTACCTGTGTCTTCTCTCGTTTTACTATAGCTGTAATTCATAATTTTTCCACCAGGGCTCAGCCTAAAGCCATGAGAAGAATTCCTGTTTCTTTTTTATCCCAGGCACAAAAATGTAGTCCTCATCTAAGATATATAAAAAATCGTTTAAAAGGAAAATCAGAGGTACTGGTTTTGAGAAAAGTTAAAGCTCACACCAAAACCTGTGAAAAATCCATAGATTTGATGAGTTACCTCCTTTTAGGATACAGATGTTTTCAGGATTTCCCAGTTACTTCAAAAGTTGTATTGCATTAAAATTTACCTTTGGTCAAAGATAGATTATATCTTTATATTTTTCTTAAATCTGTACACTTGCCATTCAACTCTTTTGCAGAGGAAACGTGAAGCAAACTCTGTTATAATATAGTTGGCCAGTGGCAGCAAAAGCATACATGGTTATTTTCTTTTTTTACAGATACAATCTAAAATGCATGGCATGCATATAACTGTGTTTACTTGGACACCCCTAAATAAAATATCACCTTTAGAAATCATATAATTCGCACACTGATGATACAGTCTTATCATCGCTCAAAGGAAACAAGAAATATATTTTTCTTGACGTACTGATTTAGAGGCCATCGTTTACATCCACCTTCTTGAACTACTCTTTGTGTGCCACTTTATCTCAATATAACAGGGTCTCATTTAATGCTGAGAACAGCTGTGAAGAGTTGTGCTTTCTTAATGTCTCCTTACCCAGGTAGGAGTTCAGATGTGGCTGGAGCCTAATTTGATTGTTGTAATTAAATGTGATCCATCTCTGAAGGTTCATTATTGCTGATGAAGGCTGGCTACTTAGAGTAATTATGAAACAAACCTCTGAGTAAAAATCAGGACGGAGATCCAATAAATCACAGTGGGTCATAGCAACGGCAAGGCAAGAGAGGAAACAGTCACATTTAGCAAAACATTTGAGATCGAGAAGGACTTGTGAGAGGTGGTTTATCTGCAGATTTTAGAATTAGACCTTAATTAGAGTTCATTTTAATCACACTACCCTTCGATTGGTCAATATAAATTTGATGTGAAACGAAAATCCAGACAAAACTCAAGCAGTTTGTAGTTGTAATTTATCTTGGCAATATGTTGGACCTCAACAATTCCTGCTCTGGGTCAAATAATTCTTGAACTAAGAGTAATTAGCGCACAATGAGGTATAAAGTGTGGGGTGTTTTCATCAACAGTTTAGTTTAGTTAATTTGACTAATTATGAAAATCCATCATACTACATTTTTACCACAGTTACTATTTTGTAGCTAGTTACCTTTACTAACATCTCTACAGTTAAATACAATAACTGCATACTATATCATGCTCATTTGCCCTACCTTTCTGCAAATCGCTCTAAAAAATAGATTTAGCTTTTGAACGTGCCACTCTGTTATAATGACGTTGATCAAAGTGAATATGTAACAGGAGCTTTCAGTATGCCGAATCTATAAAAAAGTGAAGTTTGCTGAACCCTCACACCTTTGGGGTGCGTGACTCAAGTGTACTCGACTCAATCAACACTGAAACATCTGTGCTGTTAAGGCTCAGATGTATAATAAAGCTCCTGCTGCTCCAGTTAGCACTTATAGCTCTTTAATTTTCAGCACAGGTCTGTGTTATTCTGTTGAAACAACCATCTTCACGGCTTAACTATCCCAAAAGATAGTTAAAATCTTCTGGGATTTTAACTGTCCAGCTGCTAATATGGTAAAAAGATAAAGTTATGGAAAGGCACAGAAAATGATTGCACTCTGCGAACACGGAGAAAACCTGGGCATCAATGCATACATCACTGCTTTTGGAGAAACTCTGCCGTTCTGTTAACGTCTTAAATGTGGCGAAAGCCGGGTTGAGTTACTCTAGAGCTATTTAATTACAGCTCTGTCTTGGTTATGCGTGTGTTTGCCAAGGTGAAG
>CAEGAF010052489.1:0-28602 GCA_903067075.1 Micropoecilia bifurca
AGACCTTAAATCACGCTTCCACAGGTGTCTTCTTATCAACCGGAATACTCCCAACCTTGGAAACTGCCTGTGTGCAGTAATAATTTATGTCTGTTGTCTTTCTAAGCATTCTCTTGATAATAAAAGACGAGCTGAAACCAAAGGTTTTCAGAACGCTCGGTGAACGGCTTGTTTGCTGAATCTTCTCCTTTTGCAAAAGCTTTGTCATAATTCACATGTGTTGTCTGTGGTTCTTTTTAAAATGAAGGTTCAAGAAAATACCCATCAGTTAGCTAAGACAAAAAAAATAGGCATATTTAAGTAAAGGTCAGCGGTTCTATAGACAGCTCTACAAAGACTCCTCCCTTAAATGTGCACTGGAAGGAAAAGGAAGTGATAAAAATGAGAGTCGTCTCATGACCGGCTAGACATTATTGGTGCTGCATTAGACAGTTTTTACACTAACCTTTATATACCTAAAGGCAAATAAAAATATATTTTAAATTGGTAAAAACAGCTAATAATAAAATCTGCAGAAAGAGATTTTACTTAACTCAGAACAGCTCATTATGACAGCAAATATTTATGCATGAACCTTATTTTTTATGCAAGCCCAGGTTTTATTCTGAATTATCTCTGCTTGATCTTGCATATGAGTCCAAAAAGCGAGCTGCCACAGGGTTATCTTTCACTGTGTCTTTGCAGTTTGAAACAGGAAGACTCGGTTTCCTCTCTCTAAATGTGTTCCTAACTTAGACTGAACATCAGGAAGTTCCAGCGCCATGAGATTCCAGAGTGTCATTTAGTAAGCAGGCTAAAACATCCGTTTTGTACAATTTGTAGATAGCCACTGTATCACTGCGCCCCTGCATAACAGAGATCTCTCTTAAAGAAACGTCTAATGAGACGTACAGTTATAGTGTGCTTCAAAAAAATAAATAAAAGAAAGCTAAAATGAAGTAAAATAATATAAAAAGAAAGACAAAAGTACCAAAGAAATATTTTATTACAATCTTTCTTTTCTTTCATGAAAGAAAAAAATCATTTAGAAGTTGTACAAAACATATCTGGATAAAACGCTGAAATCTCCTTTTCCCTGTAGGAGATGTCAACAGTTGGGTCCAGTTCTTCGTACTCTGCAAAAAGGGTGCAAAACCTGTTATCCTTCCTTTGAAGCTCAGCTGACATAATAAATATTCACTTGCGAAATAGAAAAGTGTCCGACCTTCACACCACAGTGCAGGAGCGCGGCTCTCTGAAGGGGTTGCTCCCTGTAGGGACTCCAACCAGCAGGGCGTCTTTGCCCGCGTTCTGCAGACAGTACTGCTGCAGCTCTGCAGCCGCCTGGGACACCTGCAAAAAGCACCAACTGCATCTATAAGATAGATTTGACCATTCGTGCCAAACAATGTGTGCTGCGTCTAGGGAACTGAACTTTTACCTGCTGCCGTTTACTTAAATGTAAGGCAGTGGAACAAACTCAGAGACTTAAAACCTTTTCGTGAAAGTATGTGAACGACAATGTAAGATGATTGGCGCCAGACATGTTTCCCAATTGACAGAAGGAAACCATAACACTACTCTAAACTTTGTTTATATTGATACTATTGATGCATTAAAGCCCTCAGAATTTCAATTATAATTAGTGTAGTAGAAACTACATTCACACAATTGGATTGCAAATATTTGATCTGTTGTGTAAAATTCCTGAGTTGTTTTTGTTCTTTTTGTGAAAATAAAAAACAAATGAAATGTTGATGATGCTTTAACAGCTAAAGTAGCCTAATATTTTGTATAAAACAAGAATATTGTCATGCAACAATGTTGTCATGGAAAGAAACGAGACCAACAGCCGATAACAACAACAGCACCATGCTGGTTTTTTACCTTAATTCTTTCCACGCTGGCCTCAAGTTTAAGTTGTTCCACCAACCGTCGCATGTTGGATAAATTGGAAGTAGAGGTCATGATCCCAGAGATGACAGCAGAGGAAAAAATATTGTATAAAGACAAAAAAAGAGAGAAGATCTCCCCTCACGCTCCAGACACAAGCAGCTTGACTTTGTTGATGGGCAACAAAAGCTGGACAAGAAAAGAATGGCTGGGTTTCTTTCCAAATGACCTCTGCTCTCTGCTGAGGAAACAGGGAGAAAGAGGAACACACTGACCTCTATGTGCATTTTACCAACACTGCAAGGAAAAACTGTCCAAGATCTGGATACGCTGAAAGGTCCGATACATTACTTTGCAGGAGAGCTTAGAAGACACGTCAGAACTTAGGCGTTATTTTACTTTGACAAAACAAAATGTAATTATGAATTATTAAATCTAAAACATGAAATGACATCGCCATAAAACAGTGTGTCAAATCTTTTTTTAAATTTATTTCAATAATTTTAAGCATATTAAGATCAAATTAAGAAATGTAATAATACCTAAGAAAATTATTAAACAAACTCAAATATGTTATGGCCATGTACATAAATGGGGAGGACTGCTGACAGCTGACCTGTAAATTATAATCAAAAATAACAAAGAACATTTCAATTTATATAATTTTGTAATGGATCTTTACTTCACTTTTTGAATTGAATTGGTGAAATAAATGTAAAAGATTTTTTGGGGGAACCAGGTGAAGCAAAAAGCCTCAATTTAACACTCATATTGTTACGTTTAATATACTTTATAAATATAGTTGAACTTATCACAATTTATTGTTTTGCTACGATGTCGACTGTTCCCTGAAGACAATTAAACTTAAATTCACAGTTTATTAATTATTTTTAAACAATTGTTCAGATCGTCCACAGCAGTCAAAATTTATCATGTGGCCCTTTGTGAAGAAAAACGACCCACCAATGGTTATGCTTAATTACCTTTGTGTGTTTTTATATGTATCTACTCACGCCTGAATATCTGGTTTAACATAGTGATTACGTTTACGGCGCTACATAACGAATAGCCCTTCGGGAGCGAACAACATCTGCTGCAAACAGCTGTAAAAGGTCGCGCAGCGTCGTGTCTTAGCAGCAGCGACTCAGCATTGTGTAAAACAGACTTTGATTATGACCGCAAACGCGCCACAGTCTTCTCGTCATCTCATTGGTCCGTAGGCGATCATGACGATTGGCTGTAAGGAGCTTTTGCGGAAAGGGAAGGTAAACATTTCTGGTAACCCAGCAAACTGACATTTAACGGAACCGCCATGACTTAACGTTTACATTCAGCGCTGTAAACGTCCCGGACTCTTTGTGTCTAGGTGAGAGAGAGAGAGAGAGACAGTGGCAGACATGGTGGACGTGTTTTCTGGCCGGACTCTCGTGAACAGAGACGGGGACTTTGTGGACCCCGACGAGGCGCTGAGGAACAAAGTGGTGGGGATTTACTTCTCTGGCTCCTGGTGTCCTCCGTGTCGGGACTTCACGCCCATCCTGTGTGATTTTTACACGGAGCTGGTGGAGGACAGGGAGCCTCCTGCTCAGTTTGAGATCGTGTTCATCTCCTCAGACAAGTCGCTGGACTCCATGATCAGTTATTACCAGGACATGCACGGAGACTGGCTGGCTTTACCCTGGAGCGACGAGTACAAGCAGTAAGTTTATGTTCGCTGCAAACGATGCCGAGCAGGGAAGGTTAGGAGCAAAGAATGTTAAGGGCAATTTGATCTTATTAGCTTAAACCCTGCAGTCTGTAAAGCGTTTTTCCATCTTATGTAAAGTACTTAAGGGGTCAGGGATTAGGGTTAAATACAGAGCAGACTGGCCTTTAATGCTGGATGTTATTGGCTTCACTATTATTTGTTATTAGTGTGAACAGTAATGCAAACAGACTTTATCCCCTAAATGCATTTCTAATAATTGTTTGAATTGCTTCAGGAAGCAAAAGTAAAAATGACGATAATATAAAACTAAAAAAATATCAAAGCCTAACATAAGATGGTGCTTTTAAAATAAATTGAATCCAGTTTTAGTGAGAGCAACATCACAGTGACTCACAAATGTTTCCGTTAGTGATGTGACTTTATTTTTTGTTGAATAAATATTTCGACCTTTATCAGTGAATTTGCAGGATATTTACTTTTTTTGTTCATGATGACCAAAAGTTGGTACCCAATAGAAACAAAGGGTAAAAATCTACTTCTTCTGATCAAACACAATTTATTTTTTTTTCTCTTCCTTTTTTCTTGTTTCACTTAGCGAATTAAAGCAACGCTACAAAATCACAGCAGTTCCCAAACTGGTGATCGTGAAGCAGAACGGCGACGTGATCACCGATAAGGGCAGGAAGCAAATCCGAGACCGAGGCCTGGCCTGCTACAGGACCTGGCTGGAAGCGTCTGACGTTTTTCAGAACTTCAAGGCTTGAGAAGAAGCATAAACCCAAAGTCACTTGTAAAATACTTCATTCACTTCAGCTTACAGTCTGAATTGTGTGCAAACTAATTGGTTGGTGGAAAAGAGAAGAAATAAACAGATTCCCTTCACCCAAAAAAAAACCCATCTCTTGCTTATTGATTGGATATTTTTAGCCTTAAAACACTGTGATTGAGCTCAGTTGATTACAGCTTTGCAAACATGCAGTTACATACTGAGACGCTGCTTTAGTTGGAAACCTTTCTATGCATAAGACATGAATCTCAGGCTCAGCTGTGAGTGACGTTGTCCATTCTGTGTGATTAGACCTCAGGTTACATTAAAGCATGTTTCTGCAGCAGTTAAGCTTTCAGCAGCACCTTCAATCTCCACTTAAGGAGAAATGTAAAATAGTTCATCTGTTATATTTATTAAACTGCCTGTATATTTGTTTTTTTTTTGTTTTGTTTTTTTTAATTGGTAATAAAAACGCATACCATTGAATCTCTGGTGTTTTAGTTTATACGTCCCTCGGCTTGTGTTAAACAGAAAAACAAACTTGATTCCCTTTGGTCTCATTAAACGGTAGAAATCCCAGCGGGTCTGTTTCCAGCATGCTAGCACCTTCACAAACCATAATTGCTCGTTTCCTTCTGTGCATGCCGAGTTCGCAGCTATCAATTTGAGCGAATACATCCCACAACACGGTGACTTCATGGTCCTCTCAGCACCACCGGTCCCTGTGGGCCTGCTGGCTTTGAAGCTCCATCAAAGTGTTCACGGCTGCTAATTATCCCCCCGGTTTGCTCTTTCAAGGAATAAACTGCACCTTTTCGTCAAATCTGATCAGGTGTTTCTAACCAACTCTTGAACTCGGCTGCATCTCAAGGGGAGTAGCAACCGTTTAAGACCCTGCTGGTAGAAAATGATGCACAAGACACACATTGACGTGATTGAAAAGAGAGCTGTCAAAACTACAGATGTGCATCAAAGCACGATGTCCAACAGAACTTCATTGATCTTGTTTGCATTTTTTTTCCGAAGTTGACACAGGAGAGGTTGGGGTTTTGCAGACCACCACAAGGGGTCACTGTTGCCCGCATAAAAAATTGATTTCCCATCAATTAGCTCTTTCTGCTGCACCTGTTAACACGGTTAGAGGTGTATATTATAAGATTACTTTTCAACCAAGGCATCTGTGTCTTATTATTTTTTTTTTTTTTTTTTCAAATAAAGTACATTGACGTGTAACCAAAGAATTATTAGGGAGTGGATGGCGCCTCATATAGAAGTTTTACTGCGGATATAATAGATTTTTGATGTAGCCTATAACTCACTGGGGGAAGGACCTACAAGACCCTAAAAGCAATTTGATCATTTTTTTATTCATAAGCAGTCTTTATATGCATATTCATGTAATATTGGTCAATGTTTAAATATGTTATCATTAGCATGAATGTGATATTAATAGTGAACTTTTATTGATTTGTTTAAACTGCTCTGGAATGATATTGCAGCAAAAACTAAGTCTAATATCTATTAAAAGTTACAGTCACTGCCATGACAACAGAAATGAAAAGGTGAAAGATGAATGTGTTTAATTGGCTAATAAATTCACTGCACACATAAGCAACATGGAAGAAAAAAAGAATCATCTTTCACCCACCTATTCAAATTGCACCAATGTCGATTATAATGTATTTTTGAAAATACAACTGACAAAACTCCAAATCTGTCACTGTCAAAACTATTAATTTGGTCAATTTGGCTGATTGTACACTTATCTTTTGAATTGAAATATTGTTCCCTGGGCTCATGTGACTGGGGGAAAAAAATACTGATACTATATTTGCTTAAGTTCAGCTCGATTTCAAATAAGAACTCAGGATGTAGTTTTCAATTATGCAGCAAATGTCTAGGCTCGTCGTTTCACACAGAGGTGATGTCGCACACGGGTGTGACAGTTAAAGACGTAACACAACGGATTCTACAAAACCAATAGGTGCGATTTCCTTTCTGCCGCCTGACTGAGCGCGCGCCCCATGTCCTCCGTAACTCAAGATGTCGACTTTACATTTGGACTTTTTGTTGGCTTTCAGAAATGAATGGCACTAGTGTTTCCTTCTGCTGTAACGGTGTCTTGAGTAAGTCAACTAACAAGGCTGGCTTTATGCGAGGACAGGGAAGGAAAGGAGGGAGGAGGCGAGCTGAGTGGACTGACGGACCAGAAACCAGAGCGCTTTGAAGTCAAGACCGACCTATCGAGGAAGGGAACATCCGGTAGGTAGTTTCAGAATAATATTTAAATTTTTTGGAAAAATTATCAGTACAAATGTTGTTTATTTCATAATATGGTTATAAAAACGGACGTTTTGTTTAATATGAGTGAATTTAATTTGTTTTGTTTGCAATAGTTGTATTTGAGCTACTTTACACATCTTTAAAATTAGGATTAACACTTACGCAGTTGGTAGAGCTGTTGCCTTGCAACAAGAAGGTTCTGGGTTCGATTCCCGGCCCCGGTCTTTCTGCATGGAGCTTGCATGTTCTCCCTGTGCATGCGTGGGTTTTCTCCAGGTACTCCGGTTTCCTCCCACAGCCCAAAAACATGACTGTCAGGTTAATTGGTCTGTCTAAATTGGCCCTAGGTGAGAGTGTGTGTGTGCATGGTTGTTTGTCCTGTGTGTCTCTGTGCTGCCCTGTGACAGACTGGCGACCTGTCCAGGGTGACCCCGCCTCTCACCCAGAACACCAGCTGGAGATAGGCACCAGCAACTCCCGACAAGGGTGCAAGAAAATGGATGGATGGACTTACCTTAAGTCAACATATAAAACTGGAAAGCAGCTTTTCCAGTGCCTATACCCATTGAACCATTTTACATTTGGTCTTTTCACAAATGCAATTCAATGTTGTTCATTTTGATCATATCTGATAAGCTATCTAAGCAGCAAATAATCTATCAAATAAAACAATTTTTTGTTTGTTTTTTTGCATTTCTATTAACAAATAAAAATCTGAAACGTATGGATGTGAACTTGTACTAAGCCTCCTTCATACCTGTTAATAAAATCCAGCACAATTTTTTTTTTTCCAAAGGTCACCTCAATTGTTTGTGAACTTTGTCTCTGTGCGTAACATGCAGCTGTTATGTGAAGAAACAACATCATACACATAAAGGAAGATACCAGACAGGTCATTGCTATGAAATTGCTTTATAAATATGTTATGTTAGGCATTTTGCAAATCAATGTGTTGAGGAGGAGTTGCAAGAAGAATCATTTTTGAAACGGCACACGTCATCTTGAACTACACATGCACATAATGTCTTTGGCAAAGAACCCAGACCCTACCAACTAAAAGACCTGCACGGTTTTCATACAAAGGCAAACCGCAGTTTTCAGATTTCATTTTAATTTTAAATGCAGAAAACCATGTATTTTTCTTGCACTTCTCAATTGAGTTACTTGATGGATGTCCAAAGTGTGGTCCAAATTTTGTGTCACAACAGAATGAAGCAAATCTGGCCCGTAGCACAGGTGGTTGATGGTGACGGACACTTGGTTTTATGTTGTAAAGCAACATTTTCACAGACAAAATACAAGCTTAAAAAGTCAACAACAACAAAAAAAAGTCTGTGCAAGAACCTTTTCATGTTTTAGTGCTAAAATACCTTGCAGATGTTTTTGTTTTTCTACACCTGTATTCTGTATCCTGTTCATTAAAAAAAATTCTTGCAGATTATTTTTTTTAACAGATAAAAACACGATTAAACAAAAGCACGTTCACCAAAAAGCTTCCTTTTGAGCCACGGATATCCAACAGCGGCTTCAAATCAACCATAATGTAGACAGTCGAGTTTGTTTCCTGAACGTCGTCTTATTTTGAAGGCCGGAACTGCCCAGTTTCCCGGTGTTTCTAGCGCGGCTTCACGTCTAGCAGCGACACAAACGCTCCCAGTCGCTTCTGAAAAAGCGCTTCAGTCCAGTTGCAGAGCAGCTGCTGCTGCTGCTGGACGAGTCGGCGACACCAAACCTGCTGCACTCAGGACGGACCTCAGCACCGCCGGACCCTCAGGTGAGCTCAGTGCTCAGTGATTGTAATGCGTCGCCGCTAGATTCAATACTCTAGGAACGCAAACTGAGAAAACTGTTTGAGGTTATACTGATTTTACATTGTCCACTTTTGCAATTACACTCCAATTGAATCTTGTTTTAAACTCACTCGACTTCCAAGCGGAACCTATAAGCACCGTGTGACGAGCAGAAGCGTTTCAATAACGTTCATGCTTTTGGTGTCTGTCTTTCACATTACTTGCAAATATCACGAGTTTCATCGAATCCGTTAAAAATTCAAACGCCTCCGGAGACAACTAATCTACTTGACGCTCAGTTTAACTTGACGCTCCTGTTTAACTTATAATTTGGCATCTCACCCACAAATAAACAGATCTACATGCACCACTCTGAGAAAGCTGTTTTTTTTTTATCAGAGAAATGCTGTAATCCTGCTTAGTGCATGTTTCTCTAACAAGCACCCAGGACCCTGAAATATTTAGTGAGGCTGGCAGAGTTGTTTTTCCTCATGCTGGCGGAACAAAACTGAAGATTATGTAGTATTTGAAGTGGTTTACCGGATAAGGAACAGATATCCTGCATCAACAGTTTTAAAATGAAATGACTGTATATGTGTTGGACCTGGTGATGTAATATGGGGATGACTGACAAATGTGCTTCCTGTGTCCTGAAGATCTGGGTTACCTTCCTCTTTGTTTCTTTTTTGTGCCTGGGAATGACTTTATCCTCACTTTCCCTTGCTGTGCAGAGTGCTGCAGGCACACTCATGTTTCATAGATCAGATAACAACGTCATGCAGGACTATAAATCTGTGACATTTTACAGGTACTAAAGTAACTTCCATGCGATAAAAATGACAAATTGCCTTTGAGGTCATATATTTTGTTTTCCTTGCATGTTTTGATGGAGCTAGTTTATTAAAAACCAGTAGATGCCATCAGCTGCAGTGAGTGAGACCAGCCTCTGGATTGTCTTACTTGTGTCAATCGCTTCAATTGCATCAACCGCAGAAAGTGACTGGTTCTGCAAAAATACCTAAAGTCCCATGGATAAGTGGCAAGGCAAAGACGGGGTTTTAAGCAAGTGCTGCAGCAAGTTGTTGCCATCAAATGTCTTTTTATAAAAATAGCATAAACAAAGTGCATGCTTGCAAAACATTTAAGTTGAGCCATGGCTGGAGTTGCAGTAGTCACCGTGGTTAGTTACGAGGCGTGAACTAATCAGTTCACACAATTTCTCTTGGGTGAATCTCCGTGGTTTGCTCTCTTGCCGACTCCATTGTCAGTTATTCATAGGGTTTAAATTTTGTAACGCCGTCAACAACTGTACAGTATATCAGATTCGGGGAGTGTCTCACGATGGAGATTAAGATTTACCGTGCTGTGCAATTACTATTCAGAGACTAAAACAATTGAAATGTGGTCGCCATTGTGCTCTTTGGAACCGAGTCTATTCATTTCTCCGTTTTGCGTCGTATCTATTTGCAGAGTGTTGTAGATAAAGGTGAAGGCTGCATTTTTATTATTGATCTGTGGAACCACATCGATGTGTGTGTGTCCATGAATAGATGTTTTATCCCCAGAGGCTCTGGAATCGATTTTTGTGTTCATGTTTAAAACACATTTGTCCAGAGATCAAAGTAACTTATTTATGTTTGCTTACAAATCCTGTTTTCTGCCCGGAAATTAAAAGAGAAATATTGAAGCAGGTGCTCACAGAGAACTGTATGTCAGATTACAGTGGACATACATGACATATGAAACGATAGAATCTAGTTATCGCCAGGAAAGATAAGGCGTCTACTCTGAGAAGGCATAACAATATGAGTTGCAGCCAAAGCAAACAGCGGATGATCTTTTCGTCATGGTACCTGTTAGTTTATGGGAAATATCAGTCAACAAGTGAACATTGTGTCCTCTGGGTAGACGTGTTGGAAAAATGGACAAGTGGAAGGAAAAGCGAGTCTGAACAGGGCCAAATTGTGATGACCAGACTACTGAGTCAGAGCAAGTCCCAATGTTTGTATGTGTGTTTCCATCATTTTCTAGAACATTTAGTGTTTTTGGCACTGTAATCTGTGCCAGGTGTGGGCATCTACTGCAGTGAGACTCCATCCAACAGGCTGATTACTGCATTATCAATCCTCAGGAGTCTCTGGTGGAGTCAACACCTCAGTGGGTCAGCACCGTTCTGGTTGGTGTGTGCGTTGCAAACTTCAAAGCAGCATGTATGAACATTAAAGGTGATGATGAGCACAATCAGAAATGGATTTGCCCTCTCTTATAATCCCAAATCTGTCAACAAATTAAATTTTTTGACAAATTTAATTAGATATGAGAAGTACCGATCCAAAACGTAGTCAGGTGGGCCATGGAGCACAGCAGTTAGCAAATACCAATGGTTTTCCATATTGGACAGTGGTGACACCAGCAGCAGAGCGACCCGCAAAAATCAGCAAGACTCCTTTTTCAGCCAGTTCGTATTCAGCCTCTAATAGTAATAAGTCAGTGGGAAATGCTAGTCTCTACTACGTTTAATACAAAGACCTAAACAATATATATATATATATATATATATATAAAGCATTCACCAAATTCAGTGGTCAAATATAACTGGCTGATATTTGCTGGCTAGTTGGACTGTCTGCTCAGGTAAAACCTCACACCTTCAAAGTTTGCAGCTTTAGATTTGAATAATTTTCCTTAATTGGGGGTTGTGGGGATAAGAAAAGAAACATTTATAGGTGGTGTTTCTTTGGCTTTGACGACATGCCTGCCAAGCTGCAGGCAGCACTCAAGCAGTCACTCTGGTCGTTCCATTGGCATCTCATTATATCGAGTTTAAATTGTAGAAGCTTAATGATGGAAAATGTTGGTCGTTTTGACTCAGCAACTCTTTCACCTTGGTACACTAGCCAATGGCTATTTGCCACCAAATGCAATGCACAAGCTTTTCTCTCCGATGTTGCGAGTACGTTAACGACAAGCCTCTCTGTCTTGACCGTGAAGAAGGCAAACCATGTTTAATGTTGGCAGCATGCTTTTGGAAGGGGGAGGATAAAGTGGTGCTGAAATTGTTTTCCAAGTCCTTTCCAGATGGTGCGTTGACAGGGAGGTTCTGGGAAAACCAGCCTGTAATAAATGAGATGGAGAATCACCTGAGGGGACCGTAGACATCAAACAAAACCTTCCTCTCACCTCCTTCAGTTCCCTCACACTCGCATTAGACTCACTTCTCCTCGTTCCATGGATCTCCTACGCTAATAGTTTCCCCCTCAAGTGATCTGTGAGTAGATGACATTCTATCCAGACTCTTTTTTTTTTTTTTTTTTTTACCTTTCCTTTTTTTATTTTATCTTAATTAATCTCTCTGCCCTGCACCGTGGATGTTGTTCTGTTTTACTGAGCTCTAGCTGGAGGGCATGTTGTGACAAATTCGTCTGGGGAGAAACACTGACCTTCGCTGAGGCCAACAGTCACATGAACACATTAACTTTCTTGACCTGTAACAAATGCACAATGCAGTCTGGGCTGCTGGGACGCAGACGGGCTAGCGCAGAGGAGCTCACACATTCATCATTGTGTATTTTATCTGGTTGCTTCTATGCGTTTTTTTTTGTTTTTTTTTTGGATGTGTGTTTTCAATAACGAGACCGAGGGGAGGCATATTTTGCATTTATTTGGCCTGAGTGGACAGTTAAAACCCATTTCCTGGCATTTACCTGCATGGAAAAGTTTTACTCTGTTGTAAATTTCTGTGGCAGGGATTAAAAAGGGAAACATTTCATGCATCTTTTCTAAGTATTTGAATAAAGATCATTGCATGGTATCCTAAGGGTTTTATGCAAAAAAAAAAAAAAAAAAAAAACGTAATCAAAATTTAATGGCTGTAAATGGCTTTACCCCCAACAGAGGAAGAAAGTATGGCAGGAAGATAACCCAGAGGTTTCAGGAAGTTGTTTCCTCAGGTCATTATGTAATTAGGAAATGGCAGTTAACCACGAAAGCAGATCTACACCACAACATGTATTATGAGAGCAAGCTGTTTTCACAGATAAAGTCAAATGAAAGTAGCATTTTGGATAAAATGTCCAAACTGGATAAGTTGTCTACTATGGTGTCAGATCACGGATCTGTTCAGCAGTAAAGGAGTCATTTACCAAGAGATCAAAAATGTACCTATGTCAGTGACTAAAATACTTAAAGGGGCAGTATTCTGTAGTACATAGTGCCAATTTACACCATAATAAAGTATAACAGCGTTACCTCTGTTTGTTTTTAAAAACGCTGTATAGATAAAACATGACTTAGAAGAAATTTTACAAATTGGCATCTTGAAATTGACCTCTGTCCCTTTAAGAAGCTCCTGCTCTTTTCTTCACATTTTGACTGAGAAACAGTTTGTATAATTAAATCAAATATGAACTCGCAACAAGATGGAATAACAGCATGTACTTTGTTGCACTTTTCCGAGTTTAAGCAAAATCAGAAAAAAGAAATCTGAAGATCAAATGAAAACAAAAGCCAAACGCTTTTCGAAGGTATAAGGGAAATGGAGTGATAATCACAGCTTCTCACACCGAAACACCAAATATATTCAAAACAGAAGTAAAATTCTTCAAAGGTTTCCTCCCGCATTTCTTTTTTTAAAATTTTTATTATTCTTTATCGCTTCTACCTTTTGATCAGACTCCCAGACTTTTTATAAGATTTTCAGATTACGTGTTTACCTTAAACTGCCAACCTGAATTTACTGGATACTAGCAGTAGCTGTCTGAGTCAATTGAGAGGGTCAAACCCGGCTTGTCAGACGCCTAAGGCATTCAAAGGTAGCTCTGTAGAACACAGACTAGCATACATAAAGAGGTAACCCGTCACCTGAGTGGGATTTCTGCTGTGCTGGTGTTACTGTCAGACAGAAGTGGGGCAGAGAACTTCACTCCGTATTCTGACAGCAGACTGCTGCAGCGCTGGCTCTTCGTTCAGCCTCTCACCCTCTTCCCGACTCATTTTCTAAAAGAAATGCACTATTATTTAAAGTTTCCTCTGGGGCTTGGTTAATATATTGGCTGCAAATAAATTATATCTGCCTGCAGATCCCCTGTTGACAGGAAGCTCTTGTATAAAGGAGGAAAAAGCCAGGGCAGGGGGGCGCAGAGCTCTGGAGCTGGAAACATCGCTGGTCACCACATACTAAATTATTTGTTCTCATATTTCATTTTCTTTATGACAGCTGTTTTTTTAATATTTTTTTTAAGAGGAGAGGTTTTGTATCTCTGAGCATCTCCCACGCATTCAGCACCACATCTGTGGTTTTATTTCCTGAATGAAAAATGAAATATGTGATATGGGCAAAAACACATTTATCAGCCGAGCTATTTCAGGAAACGGAACAATGCATCCTCTTCCTCTGTGCTGCGTTGGTAAACAAACCTGTATATATGTCAAATTTAGCTTCATTACATTTACACAGGCTGTTTTTTTTTTCTTTTCTTAAAACCTGCAGAAACCGTAAGCACTGAAACAGCAGGAAGCTGTTATCAGGTGTCGTTCTTGCTCATGTCTCAGGGGGAAGTCTCTGCTCCACACAAAGAGAAGACAGGAAGTGTTGTGCAGATTTCGTATGAGGCCCTGATATGAGCCTAGCTGCAGGTGAAGGAGCGCACTGTAAAATCAACAGTCAGAGCAGTCTGCATAGTGATGTAGTCAGACCAGGAGATAATGGACTATTTTACAAGTATAATTCACACAGTTTTTTTTTTCAGGAAATATTCTAAAATGACTCCATTGCAGAGTTTTCAAATCTCATTATGAAACTGTCCTAAAGTGGGAAAAAAAGATCAAAATGAGTCAACAGCCACAATGTGTTTCAGTATACAATGATACAATCACAACACAGTTTAGAACTGGGATTTGAGGGAAAAAAGTATTATTTCTTTACCTTTTTCACAACTTGCTAATGCAGTCCTAATTAATGTAAACTTTTCAGCGCTTACTGTTGCTTACTTCACATGACCTGAAGTGAGTGGTCTCATAACGGACACATTGAAGACACTTGTAAAGGAACCTTTCAGACATGTACGTAGGAGTATCAACCATGGATCGTGGATACTTTTATTTTTGAAATGCATTAATTCAAATATGGCTCAAACGACTAAGAACAACTTTTAACTATTTTAAAATCTGAAAAGCTTTGCCTTCCACTAATCATTTACTATCTCAGCCGAGCTTAAAGCATACTGAGAAACTGAAACCAGCCCTAGTTATGTGCTGCGAAATACTGTTGTGGTCTGATATATACTGTAGGCAGATATAATTTATTTGCAGCCAATATATTAACCAAGCCTTAGAGAAATAATGGTGCATTTGAACAGAATGTTCTGTGACACTCATATGTATTTCCTATTGTTTATTTGTGTGAAAATGTCTGTAGTTTTTTTTCAGTTTGTTCCTTACCAAGTGGACCATACCTTGATTGGGTTGACATCCTCTGACGGACTAATTCAACTCTTATGAAAAAGAAAAGGGAAAAAACAACTTTGAGTCGGTGTGCATCCTATCTGCATTGCTGCTGTTGTTTCAGTTTGAACAAGTGTCATGCAGCTGCGCTCTTCACAATTAACCTCCTATTTCTGTCTGCTCCAGCATCGTCAATAATTTATCTCTGTTCACTTTAGTGTAGAGCAACTGCAACGCTGGAGTCATCTCAGGGCACTTTACACGGTCAGGAAACATGATATTTTTAATTATATTGTGTTAAGTAACCAAATGTAAATGGATCCAAATCAAACAGATTCAACTTACTTCATTTTATATTTAAATGTATTTTTTTAAGCGTAATCTTACCCTTTTTTAATAACAACTTGCGAATGTTTACAGCACATGTAGAACTCTGGATTTGTGGTCTAATGTCATTAAATAATGGAAAACAAAGCTTATGTTTTATCCAGTAAGTTCAACGTATTGAAGAGCTATATTTTTTTTCAGCTATGTCAGGAGCTATACGTAGATGAAGCTGAAAAAATATATCCAAGAGTTATATTTTGTGGAATCAATGCAGTCTTGTAACATCAAGAGGGTTTTCTATACATTCAGCTTACAAGATGAGGGGGTTGAGAAACGGGTAAAAGATCTTAAAAGCATTATGCCAGGTCCGAGTATGACAAAATTAATAAACGGATAACAACTCCCTTACATAATACCTAACCTTTAACAATAGGAAAGAGACTGGAAAAAATTATATCCATGAAAGAGTTTGAATGTCAAACCATAAGTGTCTCTTTATCAGTCTGCCATACTTGAATTTTGTTGGCTGCAACACAGGAGCACAATTATAACAAAAACCGAATTTCAAAACCAATACTGACCAAATGAACACAAAGATGTGTTTTAGAGTTACTAAAATACACTTTGGCCAGAATGTTCTGTGGACGACAAATCAAAAGTGGAACTTTATGAAAGGAGTTGAAAAACAAAGGTTATACTGACCATCAAAACGATGGTAGCAGGGTGATGGGTGGCTACTGGTGGTCCGGTGGCAGCTGATGCCACCGATGGGGGGCATGACCAGTTGTTGGGTTTAGTTTTTCACATTGGGTAAAAAGTCGTTTTTGTTTTTATTCCCCCTCACTCAATAATTGAAATTCTTATTTAAGCATCTTGGATTCGGTCACATGACCTCTGTGTGAAAATATAGTTTGTTCTGGAGCAATTGTGCGTTACCATAAAACTAAAACAGAAAATATCTGGGGGCGTGGGAATAGCCTTTTTTTATGACATCGTACGCGGGCAGGAGATGGGTCACCGTGGGAACGGAACATCACAAACACCAGGCGTCCCGCCACCAATACAATCAAGCATGATTATTTAGCAGCCGGTTTTGCTGCACTGCAGCCGTGTCGATCCTCACAGGGAGAGAAATGACCGGGTCTGAATCAAGTCATTTATTCCACTGAGTTGACCATGAGTCTCTGCTCATAAATAACAATCTTACTAGCCTTCCTTCTAGCGAATGAATATTTCTCTCGCAGCTTTGCGAAACCAGCCGACTGCTTCGCCCAAGGTGGCTGACGAGTTGTCTGCCAGACATCACTGCCATATCAGTCTGAATTGGCGTTTTTTAAATTTTCTTTATTTATAGTTTTGTTTTTTTCCGTACTGAAATGTTTGCATATTAGTCACTGGACTATTGCCCAACCACTGCAATAAAAATGAATCATGTGGGGAAAAGTCTTTACGCTGAGTGAAATCATTTGCTGGCTGCTGTTTCACAATTAGTTATTAGACAGAAAACTGTGACCTCCTAAATCTGTTTTGTTTTCACTATTTCTTGAAAATTTTACTGTTGGATTAAAATGTTGTGGACATAATCTCCAAAATGTAAAAAGCTATATATATATATTGTCTACAAAAAATGTTCAAAAAGTCAAATCGAAGAACATAAGTGTTGTAATCACTTTTTTTTTTATAAAAAAGGAAATTGCAGAAGTAATTGGTACCAGTTGCAAACCAAACTGCGTGTCCCGTTTAAATGTGTTCAACATCGTCCCATATAAAATGATTTATGGCTTCATGATATCACCAAGGTTTTCCTGTAATTGAGGATGATTCTGTGTCTCAGAAGTCTCTCTCTCTCTGTCTCTCTCTCTCTCTCTCCACTGCTGACTCGCCCACTTCTCCCTCGCTCAGCTTCTCCTCAAACATTTTCGAGTCAGCTGTGGAGGTCCTGCTGGAGAGACGCCCTGTGTCTCCTGATCCCTCCATGTGTCGGAGCACAGTTCAGTATTCACCTCCGCCACATACTAATCCTTTCATTTGCTGCGGCTTCAGGCGGTCGGGTCAAAGAGCCGACTGTGTGGGGAGTTAGGAGGGACGGAGACTGATACAGAGATGCATTTACAGACGTGTACAGTAACTCAAATACGGAAGCACTTTACTAACAAAAAAATGTTTATGCATTCATACAGAAGATCGACATTTGCACTGCTAAATATACATATCACCATCGCACACTTTTTTTTTCTTTTAGGATGACTACAAAAAAAAAGACATTACATCCTCTTTAAACATTTGGGTTTTACGTGTCTGGACAGGATAAAAATCATGCAGTCTTTACTTAATTTCCAAAAATATTTTTCATTTAGCCTCAAGTATGTGAAAATGAACAGATTCCACTCTGTCTTTAACTTATTAAACAAGAGGAGAGCAATTGGTGCTGTTCGTGAACCTTCTTAAGAGTTAAAATGCTATTTCCAAGCAATTTGAGGTTCAACAGGGAGATTTTTCACAAGCTTAAAACATTTCAGATAGTTGTCAAACTTCCAAGACAGAGATTTCCAGGAAGTTCATTCCAAAATGCCACAGAGAGAGAAAAACATAAACAAAAGCTAAATCGCTGACTCTACAGGTCGTAGTTGTCAACTTAAATGTGTGAAATTTACAACACTACGATAAAAAAGAGCAAATGTGTTTGAGGGGTTTTTTTTCAGAAGGGCTATAAGAAGACAATCCCAAAGACATGAACGTGTATCGATCTGCTGCTACTGTCAAATGAAGGAATGCACTTCTTCCTTGATGTATAATTTCAGCTCCAATTATGCATCAGCAGATGTTCATGCTACTCACTAATGGCCATGCAGACCATCCAATTGGCTTTTAATCTGTAACACTGATTACACAAAACAGATGGTTGCTCCCCTCATTAACTTTTTTTTCCTACCACATGATCATTTTAATTGAGGAAAAAAAATATTCTGGACTTTTTTTTTTACTCTGTATACTCTCTCATTATGATGGTAGTGGTAGAAACCTTTTTAAGATCTGATTCTGACTGAGGCATCAGCATTTTTAAAAATAATTTAAAATCAAGTCTTGATTCAATTGATACGGTTAAAGACTAACCGGTAGTTATTATTTTTGGCAAATTCCTAACCAAATTGTATATTTAGTGAACCTGATTTTGCAGGACCTATTCACAAACAGCAGCTATTACTAGTGATTTTATTTTCCAATTACTCATCAGAGCTTGGAAGAAAACATCTCTCCAATTAAAGGCTATAATGCTTCATAAAGATTTTAAAAACAATTACTAAAATTGACGGATATATCTGGATAAATATCATACATTTAGGTGTGACATTACTCAACTTGATAACCTTTTGTGAGAATATTAAGGAATCAAGTGTAACTTAACAAAATGTGTGATTTCATTTCTTTTCTTTAGAACCCATTAAAAAAATATATATTTAATCAAATATGAATTATGATGCTAGTAATCTATACTTTATTTTTATACATGCTATGTGGAGTATCTACCTTTTTGCTGTTGTATGTGGCGCAAGCTGATGGTTATTAAAGCTTTGTGCTGAGGTAGCCAGCCTGCAGTCGGCCGCTTGAAAAGTTTCAGCTTAACTTTTAATACATATGGCTACATTAACTCTTTGGCGCCCACAGATTTTGCCAGCTTTATTTTCAATTCTCTGTTTTTCATGGTCATTTTAAAGGCAAGTTGTACAAAACCTGGACAGCGGTTTGTGTTTTTTTCCATATTCCTGACTTCAGGTTTACCGACAAGTTTAGCCTCACTGACTTCTGTTAGAACGGCATATTTTTGATGCTCTACAAGCATTTTAATAAGAATATTCATCAAAGCCTGTACTTTCAAAATAATGGGTCTTCGGCTGGCCTTGGCTAATTGACTTGCTCGTTGACCTGAACGCTTGCAGCCACTGTGGAAATGTTCAACAACAGATAGGTGAGGGGCAGCACTGCTGCACAGCCGGGGGAAAAACTTCAGTCATTCATTCCACTGCTTTCTGTGGCATCTCATTAAAAGAACATTAAACAATAGAAGCCACATGAAGGAAAATATTTTTTGCTGCGTTTCAGAAACCGTAACTAAAACTAAGCTGTAATAAGCACCGACATCCAGAACTGGCCTGTGGCTATATGTACATATACGACGCTCTGTCGCTCTACACCTCGCAGCAAGGCACAGCTACTCTAACAATATTGTTTTCCAAAATTGTGGCCCTGAAGAATGTGTAATTAGCACTTTCCGCTACCCTAAAAGCAGTGCGTCAAAAACGCCCGGGAAGACTCTGATTTGCAACGCTTTGAATGTAATATGACTGTTTATGTCTCTTGTGTCCCCTGTCAGGAAACCAAGATGAAAAACCCCACCACTGACCACGGGAAGGATTTACGCTCCCATTAAAACCTTCTCTCCATGCATCAGCCTGCTTCTCCTGCGCTGACTGCCGTCGTTCCCAGATGCAGGGAGACGACGGCGTGGACCGAGTGAGGGAGTCGGGAGTAAATCTAAGCAGATGAGTCTCTTGTGAGTGACGGACGACCTAACGATGTCTGGAATGGAGTCGTCGGGCGGACCATGAGGCGGAGTGGACCAGCAGAAAGCCAGAGCGCTCCTTTCCTGTGCAAGCATCGACTCGTTCATTTGTGTTTCCGATGACGAAGTAATTCACAGAAACTGGGACCTGAGAGGCGGCGACCTGAGTCAGGATAAATGACGTCAGTCTGACGAGTCACCCGCCTCCTTACCAAGTGATGGAACATCATCGGAAACGGATTGTTTTGATTGAGGCCGGAGTGTGTGAGGTCACATGATATTACTGAGAGTGTGAGCTTTGATCCCGCACGCAGTTATGTTGAGGCGCGGACTGCTGACTTGGGTGTCCCGTGTGGGGGGCCTGCTGGTGCTCCTCTGCTGCTCCCTCTCACTCCTCTACCTGATGACCTGCAGCCCCCCACATTCCAACAATCCTCCGCTGAGTCACGTTTTACCCCATGCAGGGTCCAACCACCCCAGCCTCGGGGGTACAGGGCCCGTGGTCGGAGCAGGGCCCGGCGGGACAAGGGGAGCAGGGGATGCTGCCCAAAGCCGGGGTCCGCCCGCAGCACGCTCTTACCAGATGCTCCTCCAGGAGCGCGAGGAGCAGCACCGCCTCTACATCTCCTCCTTAAAGAAGCAGATCGCTCGGTTGAAGGAGGACTTGCAGGAGCGCAGCCTGCAGCTGAAAAGGGTGCAGGAGAGCCTGAAAACGGCCGCAAACGGACCCGCAGAGGGGCGGGACGGGGCCGGCGGATTGCAGGGGGGTGGCTTTGGAGAGATTCAGGGGGCAAAGAGCCAGCAGTCTGACCTGCAGGAGTTCCTTCGAGCTCAGCTGTCAAAAGCCGAGTCGAGCTCTGGCGCCAGGCTGCCCAACGAGTACGCCGTGGTGCCTTTTGAGAGCTTCACCCTGCAGAAGATGTACCAGCTGGAAATGGGGCTGACGCGTCACCCAGAGGAGAAACCCGTGAGGAAGGACAAGAGGGATGAGCTGGGAGAGGTGCTGGAGGCGGCTCTGCACAGCCTCAACACAGCCTCGTCGCATCAGGACGACAGGGTGGCAGCAGAAAACACTCAAACTAGCAAAGTCTACACACCGTCTGACTTTATAGAAGGTAAAACACTTTGCCTGATGTAGTCGATGTTTATATTCCTTTCCAAAAGTAGCTTCTTTTTTTTTCTCCACATTTTGACTTTTTATGACCACAAACTTTATTGTAATTTAATATCCCAACAACCCAAAGCTTATTGGGATATTGTGTTATGTATGAATAACTTTCAATTTTTCAAATAATAATCTGGAAGGTTTGATTTGCATTATAATTTAGCTCGATTGAGTCAATACCTAACAGATAAAAGTAAAATCATCTTTTGCTGCAAATATAGTAACATGTCTTAAGTTTTTTTCTCTTTGCAGACTTTAAAACGTTGCCTTTATGTCGTCGCAAAATAGTTTAAGCCCAGTTGAATTGGCTGGAGAACATTTGTGTGCATCATTGTTGAAGCGTTGCCACATAATTTCCAGGCCATTTTGAACTGAACTATGTCTTTATCCTGCAAGTGAATGTCTGCCCCAGTTTTTCGAGTCAACACATTTTCTATCCATCTTCTTAAGGCCTCTTACAAACCTCCCTGCTCACAGCATACAGTACAAACGCTGCCACACTTGTTTTTCCGCTGACTTTGCGCTGATTCAACAAATAAAAACCCAAATATAATGCAGTGAAATTTGACTAAACAGGAAAGGTTCGAAGGATATAATGATTTCTGCAGATCCTGTAAACGCAACATTTGAACTCGCACAGTGCGAGTAAAGAATAGGATTTTACTTTATTTAGTTTGAAATGCAATGCCTTCCCATTAATCAACGCCTGTCGTTACCTAAGCAATTAGGTTAATAAGTGCTATAGGCAGCAGCTGCTGCCTCAGTGTGACTTACAAAGCATAGTCATTTGATTTTTATCAACAGCAACGCCACTTACTCTGGAAATCCAAACCAAACTCCATTACGTTGGGTATATACATTTGAACAAGCATCCTTTTAAAGCTTCCTCTTATCATATCCTGTGGTCAGAAAGTCAACAGAGAATACTGTCTCTATGAAGGGGTTTGTGGTGGACCATTAAATGAGCTTTGGTATGAAAGAGTCGACATGGGAAAAGCGAAACGAGCTTTAACAATTGATTTGTGATGTTGCCGAGTTCAGCATCTGCGGACCCCTGTGGACCAATAGCCCACAAACTTCAAATTATACACTCTGCTGTTTTCATACTGAACCAGTCCCTAAAGCAAAAGGCTGGTTAAAATATATATATATTTTCATAGCAGCTTCTGTGTAGTGAATGTCTCCATTGGTTGCACCTTGTGAGGTGTAACAAAAATGATTGATTTTTACGCTCTTTTTTTTCCCCCTACTGTTCTGGCTGCATAGCATGTTCAACAAAGCCAGGTTACCGTTATTCTAATGAGGCCAACAAAACCCAAATCCCTTTACTCAGAGATAATGTGACAGATTTAATTTTTTAATTTTTTAACTTCTTTGAATTTTTTGTGCTCCACAATGATTAAAAGCGTCTTGTGACATTTTTCAGCTCAAAAGACACATTACTTGACATTTTAGTCACAGTAGCTCTAAATTGTTCCATTTCAGGGCTCTGGGAACGATATGAAAATCATTTTACTTGGCCACTTTAATGTTGCTTTAATTAGGACACAATAAATCCTGGAGGCTTTGGCTAAAACAGCTGTACCGAAAACTTCGACTTTTAACTTGATGCCTTCAGATGTGCTTGGGCATTGAGCTGTCAGCATGTCTGATTACAGCAGAAAGATGAATCACCAAATGAATGCATGGTTCCTTTGGTAGAAGGATGCACAGTCTCAGAAAACGCAAGGTCTCTTTGTTTCTATAAAACGGACACCCAGTTGACGTGAACATCCGCATTATAATTTCTCTTTTTAACTATTTCTGAAGTACTTGTAGGTGAAATTGTTAGATCAACCTAGGGACACTGAGATGGTATTTGACCCAATTTGACTCTTTGGGGTGTCATCAAGACCGTAATTGATGTGCTGCCGATTCCACCAGTCAGCAGAAATATGTGCATTAATGGCAGGACACGTCTGAGAGTCACAGCTGCTTTCTTTACTGTCACTGCAGGGATTAACATAAAAGATAAGCAGGATGTTTTCTGTGCATGATGCGTCCTGTGAGTTTAAATGGTTTTTGGTTACTTTTGTGTGTGTGTGTGTGTGTGTGTGTGTGTGTGTGTGTGTGTGTGTGTGTGTGTGTGTGTGTGTGTGTGTGTGTGTGTACAAAAACAAAAACGTCCTTGTGAAAACTCAGCAGCATGAATGGAGACACGTCAGAGGAAGTAGGGGGTCTTTCACATGCCCGGGGGTAGATTGGCATACACTTTGTTAGAATATGGCCAGAGTGCCTCAAAACGAGCTGAGCAATAGGAGTTGAATACATCCAGTCCATCCTGAGTGCCCACACAGGCATTCAAGTGGACATCTGCATCTGTTTGAGATTAGATAACTCAGGAAGCATCTTAGCACAAGAGCTCTGCTTCTTTTTTTTTCTTTTTTCCTTTTTGTCCCTCTAACTGGCACTGCATATTCCTGGAAGGTCGTAAATCTGAGTGTGTTTGTGCAGAAGTGCTGCCAGGATATCCCCTTAGTTTGTGCAGCTCAGCTCAGATCAAAACCGCAGGAAATAAGCACAGCTGCTCTTCATTCAAACTGGAAGTGTGCGACTGCGTGTGTTCGCGTGTTCATGTTTGTGCGTGCGTGTGTGTGCCTGCCAGCCAGCAGTCAGTGTCATACAGCCATGACTTCAGCATAATGTGATTCTGTTATTTTAAAACAAGTCTATTAGAAATTAGACCTTTTAAACTATTTACCACGTTATATTTGCAATTACCACCATTAGTGAGAATATTAAAGATATAGCATTCCTGCCTGTAAAAACCAGTCCCATTAATGTACTTCATGTAGAATTTAGTACACTCTTCTCTTAACTTTGACCAAATTAACTGATTAAATTAAGTTAAATTCATTTAGTTTCCCTTTGGTATCAATAAAGTACGTATTTTTGAATTTGAATGACCTGTATCAAGGTATATTGAGGTACATTTTTCATTAGATGCTCTCTAGAACATGCTATTGGAGTTTTATGCATTGCAATGCAGGGCTACTTACAGGTATGCCAGGGAATTCAAATTGTTTTTTTTGGAGTTGACCAGCTATAGACTTAATTTCTCTCTGAAGAAACATGTTGGTAAATTTTATAAAATAATAATAATAATGATAAAAAAGACTTAGGTTTGCTAACAGGATCGTTAACTATGGGATTATATCAGTAGCTGGAAGAAGATTTCATATTGCAAATAAAAACATCAGCTGTCATGATGACATACTCAAAGGTGTGTGGATGATTGTGGTCACAGAAAGAAATTATTTTTGTATTTTTTAAAGCAACTCTGTTGAGCTTATTTATGTTCCACTGTCACAACAAATGTTATATTAAGGCACTTTAAAGAATAAATAGACTGAGTTTATATACAGAAATATATAATCAATTCAATCCAGATAAAGACGACAATTCAACCACGTTGCACATGTTTAATATCTTTACTCGAGGTTATCATTCTAAAAAGAATCTCATGTCTAATCGATGCCAAACTTTGGGGTTTTCTTAAAGTGCAACCACTCTGCTGATGTCCAACTTTCAGTTTTTAGACGCTTCTTTCACTTTTGGTACTCCTTCCTCATGTTATAATTTTAACTCCTGACCGATGCTAACTTCAGTAACTTCCACACTGAAGTGCTGTTGCTGTTAGCACAGCCTGGTCGAACTGTGCTTACCGATCAGAAAGGCCAAGGATGAGCACAAAGTAATCTCCCTCCAGTCATCACTGGATTGCTTTGTGCATATACTCCTGAATGTAACTGACCTGCGTTTCCAGTATAACTCCCATGTTGTCTGGAGAGTTGGACCACGCTGCCTGCTTCTTGTGACTTGGCAGTTCTCTGCTACAAATATTTTAATTCTCCCTAATGCCCATCAATTGCATTAAATCTCGAAGAAGCAGTTCTTATCTAAATTGAAGCCAGCCAAGAAGAAGAGACTGGCATCAGCATTTTTCCAGAGATTTAAAGCCACATTAACAAACCAGTGGCTGGAAGCTAAACACAAGCAAAAAAGGTTTGCAAAATGAGCCATCCAGCCACTGAGGCCTCCAAAAGAGAGGAAATTGCTCTGAGACAGAAGACAGGAAGTGAAGGCTTTTACCCTAAATTGTTCAGCAAATGCACTAAATGAAAGCTCATCATGTCCCTCTGGGAAACGAGCCCCCGATCACAGGAAGCTCGCCAATTTAGCACCATTTAATTCGGGCTGCTATCAGCGCTGTCTATCTTCGTCCATAGAAACCCCTTTATTGTACTGCTCCTCATATCCATCATCCTCAAATAGTCCTTCATCTTTTACTGGTATGTCATATTCTCCTATCTGATTCACTTCTGTCTGGCCCCACTTCCCATTTTTTCTTTATGAGGTTTCACTTGTCTCTCTTTGCTAAGTGATCTCATCAGGTCTGCTGGCAAGTAAAAATCTTTGTAAAGGCAGAAAAATTGGAAAGCGGCTTTCCTCATGGGGAGGCAGCTGACGTAAAGCCCGTAACAAGAATGTTAGTGCAGATTACAAAAATAGCCTCCCTGTCTGAAAGTGCCTCCGTCTTGCATGTTGTGGCTCTTTGCCCAAAAACAGCAGAGCGACTGGACAACATCTCATGTGTCCTCATTAGATTTGTGTGTTTGAAAAAAGAAAAAAATGTCACAGTATGACACAGAATTTATTCATAAAGGTTTAGTCATGGCTGTGGGTAAAAAAAAACACACAACAAAAAACATCTTTGAATTAAGGAGGGCACAAAATAGAATGTTGCTTTTTTTGCTCAATTTTTTCTTCGTTGTGATCATTATTTTTGGCAATAAATTATACATACAGGAAACCTGTGCATTGCTCCTTAAATTGTGTCACATTTGAAAGAAAATACATTTGTGGTTAGAGCAGCAGAGTTAAATATATGAATTAACACCTACAGAAAGGAAAAAAAACAAACTTGCCAAATCCTGTCTGACGAATTCCAAAAAACCTTTGCTTGAGGTGACTAAATACATTTTAAATATCTTTTTTTTTCTCTAGGTTGAACCTTAACAAGCAAGACCTCAGTTCTTTTTGTTTTATCCAGAACATGTTGTAAGATTACTATTTTAGTCCCAGGACTCATATTTTGGAGAAATGTGCCAATTTTTGTAGTTGAAAATTAGATAAATAAGTGCTTTTATGTTCCTTTAAATTGTACACCAACATTATCGCATTTTATGCATGTTTGGTCATAAGTTCATCTCTTCTCTATTAGGTATCAGTCGTACAGAGAGGGACAAAGGGACGCTGTACGAGCTGACCTTCAGAGGGGAGGCGAGTCACGAATTCAGACGTCTGGTCCTCTTCCGACCCTTCGGACCTCTGATGAAGGTCAAAAATGAAAGGATGGACACAACCAATGTCATGATTAACATCATTGTCCCGCTCTCAAGACGAGCCGATAAGTTCAAACAGTTCATGCACAACTTCAGGTACGTAGACGTTGTTTTTTTTATATTGGATTCTCGTCATTACAGTTTTCTATAGCAGCCACTGGAGCACTGTGAATTATTCATAAGTTCTCACACCTACTGTAATGAGGAAAATGTGATAAAGTACACAAACTGTGACACTTACTGAAGAGTCAACAGCCTTTTTTCTGCTTTTTGAAGAAATGTCTTTTAAAATTTTGAATTTAAACCTGGGGTTGTATCATGGGAAATGTTTGGCTCTTGTCAATGTAAAGGAAGCTGTTGGAGTAAAAAAAATAATTTTCTGTTATATTTTTGTTAGAAAGATTTCTTCAAAATCTACCAAGTTTTCACTTGGAAACTTTGTATTTTCGTAGCCTTAAAAAAATGGCATAAAAGTTGCGTCGCATAGTACTTCAAATCTAATCAATAACAGATCTTGGGTTGTATGCATATGACAAGGTGTTTGATGAAATATACAGGCAGTAAGCAACAGTGAACGAATAAGCTAACCAACAGTGAAACACGCTGGCAGCCCACTGCAACCAGGCCAGGAAACGTCGTCCTTAATGTCTGTAATTTATTGTGCTGCTGCTGCTACTTATCACGCTGCTTTTTACATGGTAAATCCTGCTTAGTTGAATCGTTGCAACCCATTAAAATGCCCCCCTGGGCAGACCCGCGGTGGCTGATATACAACATGGCAACAATGTACTTGCTTAAAAGACGTGGAGTTGCTGAGCAAGCACGTTCTGCTCATAAAAGTGCAGCGAGGAAAGCAGCGTGTGTCACAGCATGTGTGAATGTTTAGTAATAACTTTTTTTTTTTTATCAAACGGGTATTTATTCACAGTCTGGGAGAAAATGCTTCTCTTCCACCAAAGGTTAGAAAAACAAGTTGAATATATTTTGCAACTCATTTCAGAAGTGAAACTAATATTATACGGATCCATTGTTCACTCTTCAATTCATCCATTTTGTAAGCTACGCTTGTAAGTACAAAGGCGCATTAATATTTGGATCCTAGTCTTTGTATCCCTGACAATAAATAATGTACCATCAGAGGCCTGCAAAAATAGATCAAATATTCACATGAAAAAGGAAGAGCTGTCAAACACCAGCCTATACATTAGCAATAAAACGTTGATTCCTATGGGGGTTTACGAGAATTTATTTTCTACGCATGCTTCTGGGGGAATTCTTGCGAGCCCACCTGCATGCCTGTATGCAAGCAAAATAATCTGCAGCGTGACGCGTGTTATGTTTAACATATCTCCATCGAATTCCTGCAGGCATCTCCACCCAGTTTCTTTTGGCTTGCCTGGATGTTTCCTATGTGAAAACCAGGAGAGAATCTAAGATGTGGCTTAGTTTATTTAGATCAATTTTGTTGTTTAGTTTCTGTATAGGAAGCAGACTTCCTGATGCTACACCCGCCATGTTAAGCAACCACTTGTCTTTTATCATGAGTATATAATTGACAGTTGAAATGTTCCTACAGAAACCACTCCTTCTTAAAATAAAAGCTCTACTTTAAAGACATGACAACAGATTATAAACACAAATTTCTTAAGTTTCCTTGCAGTACTTCAACTTCACTTTCTTGCTTCCAACATAAACCGGTCCTTCTGTTCTTGTATTGTCTCCTTTTCTGAATTTCATTACTGTTGGCAGACTATCTTAAAGGTGCATTGCTGCTGCCAAATGTGTGTCGATCTGTATATTAATCTGCTCCTCAAAACACTTCTTATTAAGCAACATCCCCTTGTGTAGCAAAAAGAGTTTTCTCCAAAAAGAGAAGGTAATACTTGGTGTCATTAAGCTCCATTCCTTTATGATTTTGATGGACCTTGAGTTTACACAAACTGCACAATTTCACAATCCTGTCCAAGTTGCAATATCTATTATATTCATTTTGAATCTCCTCAAATTTCTCAGCTAATCACCTCTGTGCATACAGTTGCATTTATTTTCACAACGCATATCTTTACATTTGTATACAGACGGCCTTTATGCTGCAAGTTTCCATGTAGATCAGCTTCCAAGCTGCTGTTCTCAGCAAATGGATGGCATTCAACTCCCTGCGTTAGTAGAATCGGCTGCTTTAATCTTGGGAGTGCCACTGTAGATTTATTATTGGAGTAACACAATACAGTGGATATTCCTTCCCCACTTCCAGCAGCAGGAACAACCAGCCCAAAAAAAATATATATGTATATATATATAT
>CAEGAF010052504.1:0-17841 GCA_903067075.1 Micropoecilia bifurca
TTCTGAATGTTTTTTATTCACTATTCAATAGTTATTACATCCATTTAGCATACATGCTGCCTCAGAGCTTCTGATTTGATATATTTTCACATAATAGTTCTTCATTACATTCCCCTCTTCTGATTATAAGAAAATGTGATTAATTTGCACTATTAGATATCAAATTTTATTTTATTCTCACAATTTTTATGTTTTTTCTCAATGTTTTCTAACTGTTGTAGCTTGAGGAGCAAATATGAATTTGACTTTCAGCCATCAGAAATAACATTTAAATTAATTATTTTCACTTATATTTCATTTTAAAAAGCAAACAACAAAACAAATAAAAAACAGCTTTAGATTATTTTTTCATTTTTGCATATTTTTTCCCCATCTTTCTGAGCTGCTCCACAGCGCCCCCTGGTGGCCGTCTCTTTGAAAAACACTGCTTTAGAGGACTTTTGGATCTAATTGTGTGCATTTCCTGTCTGCAGGGGGCGCTTCTCTGTCGTCAAGCGCTGCGATCACCGGGGGTCCAAACGGACGGTGGCCGTCAAACACGTCAACAAGAAGCTGATGAAGAGAGATCAGGTGACTCAGGAGCTCAACCTGCTTCAGAGGCTGCAGCATCCGCACATAGTGAGCCTGGTGGACACGTTTGAAACCTCCAGCAGCTACGCTATCGTCCTGGAGATGTGAGTGTCGGATACACAGAGGGGGAGCAATCAGTTTTTGTAATTGAACCTTCAATCTCTTTGATCTACTGAGGATTGTTCTGATTCCAGGGCTGATCAGGGTCGTCTGCTGGACTACATAGTGAGCTGGGGGAACCTGACGGAGGAGAAGGTGGCCTCCTACCTGCGAAGTGTTTTAGAAGCTTTACATTACTTGCACAACTGCAGAATAGTGCATCTGGACGTAAAAGTAAGTGTCTCAGCAGATTTAGCATCTCTGCTTAACAGCCTAGTGTATACATCGCTCAGGAACGTTTACTCACCTCCTTATGCTGCAAACAGAAACTTGATTTGAACTTTTCAAAATATACATGGACACCTGACCTGAGGCCGTTCCTTTCAAATCAAGCTCCACTTTTTCTTTAATCATAGATGGAAGTCTTTTCTGGAAATGTGTCGCGATAAATGATAAACGATACGATAATTTCCCACCCTTTGTGCTGGCAGAGGAAGTTTGTGAAGAATGAATTTCTTGTTCACAATGTGGCGCTTTTCTTCTCTTGCTCCAGCCTGAGAACCTGCTGGTCGCCCATAACGCCGGCGCCCAGCCTGTGGTCAAACTCACCGACTTCGGAGACGCGGTCCAACTCAACAGCGCCCTCTACGTCCACCCTCTGCTGGGCAGCCCTGAGTTCGCCTCCCCGGAGCTGGTCCTGGGGGAGCCCGTGTCGCTGACCTCCGACCTGTGGAGCCTGGGCGTGGTGACCTACGTGCTGCTGAGCGGCGCCTCGCCGTTCCTGGACGAGAGCGCTGAGGAGACGTGCCTCAACATCTGCAGGCTGGACTTCAGCTTCCCCAGGGATTACTTCCACGGCGTCAGCCAGGCGGCCAGAGACTTCGTCCGCCTGCTGCTCCGGACCGACCCGAGCCGGAGGCCGCCGGCGGGGCTCTGCCTCCAGGAGCCGTGGCTGCAGGCCCCGCCGGGGGACGGGCGGGGGGGCCGAGCAGAGGGCTGCCTGGACACGGCGCGCCTCATCTCCTTCATAGACCGGAGGAAGCACCAGACGGACGCACGGCCCATCGGAGGAGTCCGGAGCTTCATCCAGAGCCGCCTTCAGTCTCGGATCTGAACGCCGCAGGAAGCGTCTCCACAGTCCCCACAGTCCCCACAGTCCCCATAGTTCCCAGAGTTCTCGCTGATCTTATCCTCCTTCACAACCCAGAATCCCCTCTAGAACCTCTGGTAGTTCAGTCTGGAGCTACGGAGCCCCAGAGAACATCACCAACCCGACGGATCGGATGCCCTCGTCTACTGCTGCTTGCTGAGATTTTATAGTTTTAAACGAACAAAAAAAAAAAAAAGGACGAATAAAATCATTAATATAGTAACTTATTTTCCTTGATGGGAGTCAAAGCTGATTTAGATGAGCTGTCTGAAAGAACCTCGACGGGAAAAAAGTCGCCAAGGACCGGAACGGACATTTTGTTTATTCTTTTACACTAAAGCTATACCTGACACTTTGGAAGCAACTCTATCTTATAGAAATGATATATTTAAGAAAAACACACAAAAGTACCATCTGTTTGTTTTAAGGTAAAAAAAAAATAATAAGATGTTGAAAGTTGGCTGTGCTACTTCAGACGTTCTGCTTATTAAACCATCATCATGAGATGCCATGTTGACCATGCCTGCCGTCCAAACCCCCAGAAGGAACGGCGCCCCCTGCAGAACAAAAGCTGCACTGCGCAGATAGCGACATGTTTAAGCCTTACCTTGTAAATAGACTTCTGCCTTCTTCCCTCTCGCATTCACGGCGGACTCCTGTTTTCTGAGCCTTGACGACAGCTGCGGGTCGCCAGGGAAACCAAGTGAATGTGGGAAGCCCAGGAGGAGAAATCTTTCTTTTTATTTTTGTTTTATTTTCTTTTTTTTCTGTAAATGCACTCATCGTACGTTCTGTTTGATTATCATGTGCAATGTTGCGGCTTTAACATTTTATGCAACTATTTATGAAGACATCTGTTGTATCTGTAATAAATCTAGAGAAAAGGACGTACTTGGTACTGCAGGCGCTGCTGGTAGTTTGTTGCTGGCTGTTCTGACCGCCAGGCCAGCTGGGGTCTTGACCTACAATCATGTGGTTGGTTTTTAGGACTTCGGTTTGATCAATACTTAATTTAACACGTTTTGTACTGTATGCCTCTGTAGTATTGGTACACCAAAGTTGCTCTAGCTTTATAGTACTTAAGAAAAAGGTTTTATTGGCGTTTGTTTAGGTAATCAGTGACCTTTTTTGAAATGATTGTTTACAAGAGTAAAACACAAGGCCTGGTGAGGGGGACGCACTCTTAGCTTAGTCTTTCTTTCTTTTCCTTTTTCAATAGGCAGGAGGCTGGAGGACAGAAACTAGCTCTTATTATTAACTCAATGAATTAGGAGTTAAATGGTCTTATTTCCTTAATTGTCTTCTTTCTCGCTGCCAAAATGTTTCTTCCATAAATTTCTCGCATAAACTATAAATCTCCCTGGAAGCTCAACAGAACATTTCTGGAAACGACAGTAACAAACGTTCATAATGAGGTTGGGATGAGCCCTCTTTTAGATTTTTTTTATTATTATTTATGTGACATAATTGTGCACAGGCCGTTAAAAACAAGGAAACTTGGACTGGATACCTCAGTTTTAGTTTTTCCACACTTTTTGTTGCATTTGTTTTTATTTACATGTTTGCAGCCACATTGTTTTTTTGTTTTTTATCTTTGCATGTATATTTCTTTGTACAGCTCATCATATTCTCCCTTGTAAATATTCTAATTTTGTCATCAGTTATTTGAAAATTAAACATAATGAACAAACATGAATTGTTTTTTAAAAATATTTTGTTGCAACACAACCACTTGCTTCAGTGCATCATTTACTTGGGGAAACTCAAAGGAGTAAATAAATAGATGATGTGCATTTTTTTATACAGCTGCCATTATTTTGACAACTGGATTTACAGTGAGACTGAATTACACACAGATGGCTGTAAAATCTTTAAAGTCTAACTTCCTGGTTTTAGTGAGAAGGCCAGCAGCAGCGTTGTGCATCAGCAGCAGCTGTTTAACACGTTTTGGAACTATGTTGTTCACGTTTTTCAGAAACAAGATTCTTAGTTTTCTTATTAGATGAATTAGAATCAGTTCTGTTCCAGTTTAAAGCCAATGTAGCTTATATTAACCACAGATGCTCCCAGATACATACGACCTTAGGTGCTTGGCGCCGTCTAGTGGTCAATTGTATCAATTGTAATTACATGTTCATACACGCACTTTATATATATATTTATATATATACATATATAACAGCTTTTTGCACATAGTATATATGTGTGTAAAAAGCTGAGAACATGGCTGCCTGATCATATGTTGTAGCTGTAAGAACACAGAAAAACAATGACTGAATATCAAAAGCCAATCATTCTGCTGCTGTACTGTTGTAGTACAGCCTTTGACCAGCAGAGGGAGCTGTGTGCACGTGAAGACCTGAGAAAAGGTAGCCCTTTGCAAAGTACTGTCCCTGGAAGGCTGCAAGGCTTCATGTTACTTGAGCTCATCATCATCAGTGATTTCATTCTAACAGGAGATGATTCATTATTTCTGATATAGATAGGAATGTTTTATCTGATCGTACAATGTAACACGTTACATGGGTAACGTGTTTCACACACAGCTGCCATTACGTTGTAATACATTACTTGTGTAATGTGTTGCAATGTTACATTGTAACACATTATAGTGTTACGATGTGTTCAATTGTAAAATGTGTTACAATGTAACATGTTACATTGTAACATGTACGCAGTGTTACAATTTTACATGTAACGTGCAAGATGTTACAATTTAACATGTTACACTATTACAATATTATATGTATTACATGCATAACGTCTTACAATGTAACGTGATACAATGTGTTAAATAGATAACAAAGTAACACGTGTTGCACTGTCGTGTTACATTGTGTTACAGCAGAGGCACAGTGTCGCCAAGTGTTTCCAAATTGCTGCTGGCTAGTCTGAAGGAGCTCAGTGAAGCAGAAGCATGGGATGGTTGCTCTTTGAGCCAGAAGGTCGAAAGCTTGGAAACAGCATCTCTGAGAAGGCGGAGTATAAGTCCAACCAGGCATTTCATACAGATGGATGGTTGCTACGAGAGATTGAATGATTTCTCAAACATGCATGAAAGAATGAAGGCAACACTCCAGGTTTGTTTTGATCAAGCAGTAATATTTTAACATGATGTAATTCTCAAAAAAGTCGATTTAGAATAATAGTGACCCCCTTAAAACCATGTATAATTTGATCCATCTATCAAATTAAGTTCCAACAAAAACAAATCTGAGTTTGTAGTTACAGCATCACAAACATGTACAAAAACTGAAAGAGTGTGAAAGGACACACTGTGCTCCGATCGGGCCTCCTCCTCAGTGGACGTCCGGGAGGAGAATAACACATAACAGGTTGAGCCATGTTTGGTTTATAGCAATTATGTCTTTTATTCTACTTTCCAATAAACAGAGAATATATCAGTCCCTTATTTGTACAAAAATACCTGAACAGGATACAATGTAGATCCAGGAGTTGCAGAGATAAATATGAAGCAAAGCCATGAGGGGTTTGAAGAACAAAAAAAATATTTTTTTTTCCTTAATTCCCTGAAATGTTTTATTTTGACTTCAGCTTATGTTGATTTCAACCCAACAATAACACACAGCCAACTCATGATTTTCTATTTTTTTTCCCATTTATTTGCATGAGTCACACAACGGGGACGTGTAGCTGATGCTGACCTGTTGGCTCCAGTAAGGGACGCTTCACGGTACCTAACTGATGGTATGTGAACGCAACTTTTGGACGGCTGGCGGTTACAGGACTGTTACTGTGTAACAAGAGGCACCTGCTGAGAAATTTAGTCAAGAAGAAACAGGATCTAAGAAGTTAGTTACGCACCTTAAAATATGAGTATACGGATATAAAAAAATCCTCTCGAGCTACAGCTTATCTTAGAACTACTTGTAGTGAAAAGTGTACAAAAGCTACAACTAAGATCACCATGGAATAAATGGTAATGTGTGTGTGCTCTCGATGAAACCCCGCCACGTTCTGATAAGTGGAACATCATAAACATTTATGAGAGATGAGATAGAGTTGGGGGGATAAAACTTTAAAAAAAAGGGGGGACTTTACAATATGTGGCGTTAGAGTTGGATACTCTGAACAGCCTGTCAGCTTATATGCACTAATGTTCAGAAAATAAAATCCAGTTTGATCACAAAAAAAATTAATACTGTATATACTGCGGCGCAGATGGCTAACATGTCAGCATACACACAATCAAGTAATCAAAGAAAAAGGACAACAAACATCGATAAATCTGCCTTAAATTTACGGTATTACGAGTGAAAGCATAACACCCTCCCTCCATACATAGTGATCTGTGACCTAAGTACAGTGTTAGATCTACTTCTCCATAGCTTCATATACTTTAGAAAACAGCCGACACTTTTAACTTTGTATGTTAAAACACTTGGACTTGTGTAACGATTACATGGCAGCGCGGCAAAGGAGGAGAAGACGGCCGGGGGTTTGTGTTGCTCCTCTCAGAAGGACAATAAAGATTCACAGGTGAGCGCTGGGAATGATGGGAAGCAGTGTTTTGTAAAAGTATTCGCACCCCTTTAAACTTTTACTTCTTTTGCCATGGTACACGGAGAAAAACATGGAAGCAGGCGGTTTGGTCTGAAGAGATTAAAATGAGAATTTTTGGCCTGGATGAAAACGCTGTCGACGTTCAGCTGGTGAACGGCTCAACGGGAGCTCAAAGTGAGGACCGAGGGCCATTTGCAGAACACAATTCCAGAATAAATTAGGATGAAGCTACGACTTTTAAATCCAAATCTACTTAGAAAAATGGGCAACACTTTATTTGAAGGGGGTGAATAAGACTGTCATGATACTGTCATTAACATAACACCTGACATGAACATGAATAAGCCTTCATGAATATTTATGACTGTTGTCATAAAGCGTCATTTGGTAAATTGTGACACTTTTAATACAAAGTTAACATTATTCAAAATGTCTGTTTAAATCATTACTGTTTAAACTTTACCTTTAATAACAAAGTTACTTAATTTTTAAACGCAATCAGTAATAATTTTATAACAAATTTATATCAGTAATGATTTCTTGGTTAATGTCAAGTTGTCAAAGACATTTTGAATAATGTCAACTTTGTATTAAAAGTGTCATAATTTACCGAATGACGCATGCCAGGTGTTATGCCATGTTTATGAAAGTGTCTTATTCACCCCTTCAAATAAAGTGTTACCAAAAAGGTTTGATTCGATACAAAGAGATATTTTCCAAGTTTCCTGGTTTTCTTCAATTGTCTTGGTAACCAAAACCACAGTTATTCATCATTTGATAGTCCAAAGTACACCAAATCTACTTTTAGTTGCCGTATTAGAACTTGGTTAAATACAGTAAGTTTTTCCAAATGAAGACTGACCTCAATATGGTTTTTATTGCCGAGAACAGACTAATATTTTTGTTCATTTGAGAAAAAAACCCTGAAAAACTAATAGGCAAACCGGATTCAAAAAACGTTTTGGATAGCTAAAAAACAAAAATATTTTTTTTGTTTAATTAAAATAGTTCATACTGAGTTTATTGATGAGAAAGTATAAAAAAAATACAACATTTTTGGGCAAATTATATATTTTTTGGCTCGTTACTTTTGAGCTCACAACTTTGGCCCAGGAAACAAAGAGTTTTGTTTAGATCAAAGCATGTCTATGTAACAATGTCCCAGTTAAAGTTAAGCTCTGTAATGCACTTGGTTTCCAAAAGTACCCAAATAAAACATTTGTGATAACACATTTCAAAATGTGAATACTTTTGCCAGTACTGTGCTTCCATATAAACTCCTGTCTGCTCTGAATCTTTATCTTCCACTTGATCTCAGCCATCTGACAAGCAGTGCTCCTCCAACGTGTGTATAGAAAGAGGAAAGTAAATGGTTTGACATTCAATTATGCCAAACAGAAACCTTTTTCTACATGTTTATGAAATGATAGCTTACTGGCTGGACATAGATGGGTGGACAGGATGTGGGAAGGCCTGACCAGTGGAGCACAGAGCCACTCAACTGGCCAATTGGTGGGTTGTGGACAAAACACAGCATCTATTCATTTTTGGCGAGGTGTCCTCTCACACACACAAAAACACGCGCACACACACTCGATAGTTTTCTTTTGGGAGGCGGAGCAGGAACGTGCGTTTTACCTCCTCGAAAAAAACAGACAAAAAAAAAAAGTCGCAATTATGGAAGCTGTCTGATAAATTCTGAGACTGGAAACTTTTGTTCTGTGATATCTGAGATGAAGTACACAAACAGCACAAGGTTTACTGATTCGCTTCACATGTTGCCCTTTGCCACGCCTTTCTTAGCAACTTCCCATAGTGTCTTTTTCAGTGTCTTCCACAAATTGTGTAGATAATGTAAAGCAAAAAAAGTAATTTAAAGTGAACTTCTATGAAACTACAGAAGCTTGCTACATTTTATCATGATAGTCTCGTCTTTCTCCGAGTAATTCGCGCCGGTTTTATTTCAGTTTGGTTGTTTTTTCGTTTTTATTATGACCGATAGTGTTATTGTTTTGACATAAGTGCGGCTGTGCGATCCTCCGATGCGTTCAGCCTGCGGACGGTTTGCTCAGAAAATAATGAAAACGTTTTGTAGAAAACCTGAACCAGGCAAGAACCTCATCCAAACTCCCCTCGTCTTATTTTTACATATAAATAAATGATGAAAACTGTCACATTCGGCATTTCTGCTAAACCAACAAAAAACTTTCATGTATTTCTATATAATTAAAGGGGCAAATTATACTTTTTGACAGTGATTTTCATGAAATTCCAACATAAACATACAAACAATTTGAACAACATAAAAGGCTTTAGTCTTTGAATTTGTATAACCTGAAACAATGTTTTGAAGAAAAAACAAATCCTCTCCAGATCTCTGCTAAATCTGGATAATGTGACATTTTTGCAACCAAGGAGGTTTACAAAGAGTTGGATTCTGTTTTTAAACATGTTAAGGTAAAAGTTTACACGCACAGCAATCTTTCAAATCTTTACTTTATAATATGGACAATTTCAATGTTCATGAGTAACACACACAGTTCTCTCCACATCCTAATTTAAATATAAAACCCTTTTACTGACAAATGGATTTTTCATACAGCTGCTCTAGATCCTCCTCCTTTAGCTCATCAGGTTTTCTAGAGCATGTATGTTTGGAGAATAAAATAACTGCAGGAAAAGGTTTTTTTTATTCTGGTGAATAATTTGTTTTATTTTCTAATGAAAAGCTTCAGGTAATTCAGGGTTGGTGATGATGAAGAGGTCCAGGCCCACAGCATCACAGATCCTCCATCAGACCCAACAGCTGACAGACTTTTTCCACATTTTCATGTCAATCCTACTTACAGCTTTTGTTCAGTTACCTCATCGTTACCATTTAAGGTCCTCACGTTTAAATATGGTAGAATATAAAAACCTCTGTCAGGATCCCATTTGCTTTAACTTTTTGTTACTCTAACTGTAGATATGAAAAAATAAAGGCAAGTGGTTTTATTGTAGCCGTTTTCTCGCTTGTATGAAGTAAGGTGATGGGAAAGGCTGTTTATTGGGGAAGTCCAAAAGAGCCCAAATTTCATAAAAAATAAATCATTAGGATGGCTACTTAAATATGTTACTATCTTTAACAAATACATAAAAAGCACAAAAATAATTTATAAAATCTATAATTTAACAAATACATCAGAACTGTACTGTAATTAGAATGTTTGCTGTATTATTTTTCACTATTATCAATTCATTTGAAGGACAGCAGCTCAATTTAATTCATTTTCAAAGGGAGCCTTACCCAACATAATAAGTGGGTAGGGCTAACATTGCTCTCAAGGTTATTGGTCTGACGTTTGTGCAAATAAACCAATCACAAAAAAATCATTTAAAGTTTTTTTAAGTGTCCTGCAACAAGTAAACCAGGAGAAAACTTAATAAATACTTAGATAACTATTTTATAACAGATCTTAACTAATTTTACATAAATAGCTTATACATTTAGTAATTTGAATGCTTTTGGATACATTCATAGAGTTTAGTTACATTAGAATTTTTTGTTTTTGGTTTAAGGAAAACTTATTGAATGATTTATTTATTTACGATATTTTAGGCAATTTTGGAAAACGATACCCAACATGTCAGCCTTCAGTCAGGAAAATTTCGAATCTGGTTTAATAGAAATATTGCAGTGCATGTAAACAGCCCCATTGTCATGTTGATGCAGTTAGTTTGACGTAATTTATTTTAAAATCTACAAATCTATGCATTTGTGGCCTAAAGTTCAAGACTTAAGACAAGATTGTTGCCTGTCTGGTAAACGTGATCTTTCCTAATTAAAAAAATAAACAAACAGTAGGGATGTGGGTAAAAATTCAGCACAAAAAAAATTATTTTGACAATCAAGATAGCATAAGGACCCAGAAATGTTGCTCTGGAAAAAAAACTCCTAATTTATATTTTTTTAAAAACAAAACAAAAAACGTGCTTTTTCATTAACGTGTAACTTAAATATCAGTTTATAATGTCAGAGTAAAATTCAAGCTTTTGTTCAACTAAAATCTCAAATTATTTTTAATAAATTTACAAGTGCAAATAAAAACAACTCCATATTTAGCATACAACTCTAAAAGTGGCAAAAAAAAGATAATTTCCCAAAATCTAACGCTATCCCTCAACATACTGGTTCACATAGTCACTCCAGATGTCCTTCCACCGCCTTCAAGTCGCAAACGTCTCACTGTATGTGCATTTTAAGATCGCTTCTTCAATTTCATACGCATGGCTCATCATTTTCACTTAAGGCAAGTGAAGCTCAGTCGACGGACGACCGGGTTCACATTTCAAGTCATTTGTTCAAATTCCATATTTAGAGTTAAACAAAAAAAAAAAAAAGAAAAAAAAAAGTTACGAGAGTGCTTTTGTTGCTTTGTAGGAGGGAACAGTGGTCAGGATCCGAACGGGACAACTCCAACCACAATCAGAATGATTCAAAATGTGCGAGCACTGAACTCGGATTAGACTCAGGAAAACATTCAGAAACAGATTCACCGACAAATATAACCCTTTTGATTAAAAAAAGAAAGAAAAACAACAAAGAAACTGTAGAAGTTTGGGGGGCGGGACACTTTTCAGGAGTCTATAAAATTAGCATTCCTCCTCCTCCTCCTCAGAGTCTTGAGGAGCTGCAGCTGGTTCAGGAGCACATTCATTAAATTGCGGTGGTGTTGATGATGATGATGATGATGCTGCTAGCCACACCAGAGGCTTTAAAACGCTCCTAACCCTCTCTGATGAGAGCTGCATAATCAGCTGGATCTCCGCCTCACATGCCGCTGCCGCCGCCGTCCAATCGGAGCGGGCGGAGATTCACATGCGCCCGCCTTTTGCAGAAACAGAGCGGAGGAGAAAAAGGAGGCGGCTTCGCTTTAGCCAGAGAGCTGCTGCCTGTCCGCCCAGGAGTGCAAAACTAGTTCTGCATTGAATTGACATGAATAAAAAACAGCATTAAATGACATCAAGTAATTAACTCTACAAGAGAGGCTTGTTACGGCCTTCCTGATTAAACATTCCTCTGTCCTTTTTTTTTTTTTTTTTTTTTTTAAGCAAACCCTCGCCATCCCCGCTGCTCTGCTCGTCTTCGGCCGCTTCTTCCCTCCGTCCATCAGTCTGTCCCAACTGGTTGAGCTTCTGTGGAGACGACAGGATTGGGGGTTGCACCAAAGTGTGTGGAGTTTTCGGGGGGTTTGTGGATACGTCACTTTCAACCCGCTAAGGTGATGAGGAGAGAGGGACGGGGGCGTCAGCTTATCCAGACTGGACTGCACAGGTTGAGAAACTCCTGGATCCGGTTTCGGTCAGAGCCAGCGAGGTTCCCGTCCATCCCTGATAATCAGTGAGGAAGTCAGAGGGTGGCGCTCCCTGCGGGCGCCACAGCTTATCCGGCCTGGAGGGGAGGAGAAGGGGGTTTGGGAGGGAGATCCGTTCGAAAGACCCTCAAACACTCCTGCTGTAAAACATGTCGCTTTAGTGGTCTTGCGATTTCACAACTTTTTTTGTCGTTTGACGAACCTACAGGACCCTCCAGGGAAAACGAAACAAAAAAAGGAACGTCGCTGGAGCCAGACAAAGCTATCTATCTATCGCCGCGACGCCACAGTCCGAACGGCGGTAAGGCCGAGAAAAACACCACAACCCAGGTGCCGGAGCCGAGACACGCTCCCAAAAACCCCCTGGCCTTCTGCTTTCTCTCTCTCTCTCTTTCTTCTCAACCCCGCCTAGTCGGTGAGGGAGCAGGTGATGGGGGTAAATCTTCTGATGTGCAAAAAAAGTGGGGGGAGGAGCTGTGTCAGGTGGGTGCAGTGTCACAAGGCCACAGCGGTGCAGGGGTGTTTGAGCTTGCAGGGCAGGACTCCTCTGTTGAGCTGGTAGAACTCCACCAGGTGGATCAGGTCCGTGAACTTGGTGGCGCCGTCGTCGAGGCTGAAGAAAACCTGGCCGTCCTCCTCCACCTGCGGGGCAGGAGCACAGCCACCGCATGTCAGACTAAACATTCTCTGCCTGCTGGAGCTTTGATCTGTTTATTCATGCAAGCAACAAACTTAGAATTTGAGGGTCTTTAAAATTTATTTTTGAAATGGCAAAAACCAAAAAAGTTTTTTAGCTCGAGGAAAATTAGTTTCTTTTTTTAGGTCAAATCTTTACTCTAGACTAAAATAAAGCAATATGAGATTAAATATTTTAAAACAACTATTACAACTATTTAGGTACTTTTGCTAATACAGCAGAAAGCAAATGGTCACGATTAGAAGTGGTGGAGACATTTTAAGACTTAATCAATCCTAATTGGTTACCAGTTGGTCAGATCTGTTCTTTTTTGTGCCATTTGTTGCTCATTTAAATGTGGCACCTAAAGCTGTGTTTCCGTTACAAATGTGCCTGAAATTCTGTCAATATTCCACTAATGACAAAGAAACACAATTTCACAAATGCTGTTGTTCAATTGAGAAAGATACACAATTAAAATTACGTGTGAATAAGTTTGTTCAAGCAATAAATTGTTAAAAAATATCATCCTCCAACAACTTCCTGTCGTCATCTTCTTCGTGGTTTGCTTCAGTGGTAACATCCGGTTGTTGGTCATGTGACTCTTGCAAAGCGAAAGAATGTGTTTCAATTTCGGTAACGTTGAAAAACTGACTCATACTAATGCCAAAACCAGTGTGTCAAAATTAGACATCTATTATTAGCTAATGCAGTAAGGAGGGTTAAAACAGGGAAAAATGTTAAATAATAAAGTAATAAAAATATCCCCAAAAAAAATCCAGTTTTTTTCCCTACAACTTGAATTCTAGGAAGCATCAACATCACTAATGAAAAACATTATTATTCATCTTCTGTAATTTATTTGTGTTTTTGCAACAATGTAAACACCTGGTGGACATTTATGAGCAGCTATGCTGCACTTTTTATCAAGAGTTTGTTGCTCTACTTTACTGACCGGTAGGATCTGGAAATGCTTGATCTTCTGGTGGTGGCACAAGGTGAGCACGAATGCCTTGGGATTACTCTGACTGTCCCGCAGCAGGAACAACCTGCCAGGAAAAGTGGACAAAAGAAAAAAATAGTAAGTTTTAAGTAAAATAGGATTTACACGCTGACAAAAGCTTGATGAAAAACTTTTTTGTTTCGTTTCCAAATGTGATGCTGCCAAGTCAAAGAGCCTTCAATGCTTTACATGACAGCAGTGGGAAATTATTGAAATATTTCCTTGCTTATTTTTTTGTCCCCTTTTTGGTAAATTTCATAAAACGTCTGAACTCACCCATCTACTTGGCCTTGTTGTATAATCATTTTGTGGGCTTCCTCTCTCATGATACGACCGTGGAACCACACCTGTGTCCTGTGGATGACTGGGAGGAGAAACAGGAATGTGTGTGACTGTAATGGGTGTTGGGGGACGGCAGTGAGGCTGACTGGTGTTAGTGGTTTCAGTGGGACTACCTGTGTTCATAGAGGATGGGTGCAGGGGGCTGGGGCTGCCCAGGACATTCATACGATGGGTTCTTTTCTATAGGTAAGAAGAAAAATCAAATCACATTAAATACATAACTAAAGGAGGAATTAGTCTTTGGGTTTTACATATACATTATTTAATAAACTGGACACTCCGATACAGATTATCGGAGGTTTAGTACCGACCCCATAAGGAAAAACAGAGCCAAGTTAATGCAAAACTTTTCTTTTTATAAACCCAGACATAAATGTGCTTTGTTAGAAACTTATTAGATAACTCTCCACCAGTGAATAACACTTAAATACAACAATAACTTCACAACTTTTATCTGTTCAGTTCAGTACAACCAGGAGTTTAACAGCCAACGTGAAAAAAATAGTAAAGAAACTGAACCTAACAAAAATAACCTGCAATAAACCTCCTTTGAAATAGTTCAGAAAGAGCAATGAGGAGTTGTAACTATAGTGTAAAATAAATAAATAAAGCATGATGTCCAGAGAACAAAGCATAGAATTAGACTGAGTAGATCTGCCCTTGATCGGGCCCATCATCATGATATCACATCTATAACTTTTTCCACTATTAGAACCGATAACAATGCATCTCTAGTTTTAAAGTTTATAACCAAACAGAGCAGTTTTAAGTGATATATGAACGTTACAGCAAATTGGAATTTGAGAGAAGTGGTAGATTATATACCACTTATTATTTTCTTCCAACTTCTCCTTTTCATTCAAATCTTTTGCTTATGTTCATTGTAACCAGCCAGTGAACATTTTTAGAAAAGCATTTAAATCCAGGATTTCATAAGAAATGCATCAAGTGTTTTTTTTTTTTATTATCTGTCTTTGGTCATGCTACCAATGCAGACGTATTTTTGTTTCCTCCAAGGCCCACTAGGCACTACCTGGTGTCGAACATCAAATAAAGTGTAGGAATTACTGAGGCAGAGTGATATTAATCCCTGTCAGAACAAAAAGCCCCATCTGTGTCAAAGAAATCCTCATGAAAGCGAAGAGGAGTACCAGAGAAGACGCGACGAGTAAACCCGAAACACTGACCTCAAGGCAAAATTAGAAAATGTCAGCTTTTTGTCGTTTTCTAGGTTATAAACCTGCTTACCCTCCAAGTTTGTCCCTCCTCCAGGGCGGCGCTCTGGGCCTCGACGGGATTGTCGATGACGCGGCCGGTTCTTCCCGAGAAGTCCATGGCAACCAGCGAGTTCTCGGATACGCTCCGCTGTCAGGAGGAAAGGCGGAGAGAGGCGCAGGGCATGGGGGGAGGGACGCACGAGAAACGGGGTTGAGTTGTAGTGATTGGAGTGGGGGGGGGTCAGAGGTCAAACAAGCCAGACACAGTCACTGAAGCATGACAAATCCTGTCTGCACACAGACCCACTTTAGTCAATCCACAAATGCTCCTCTGAGGAGAAGCAAAAGCCCAGATTTCTGACCGTACGGCTTAAATCGTCCACGGTCTCTTTGAACCTCAGAGAAAAAAGGTTTTTCTAACAAACAAATACCTTTTTTTTTTAAAAAAAACAACAAAAATTTTATTCTGAAACCAATGCTTTTTCCTGACAACATGAAATATGTTTCGATTATATTTTGTGTCAACAAAAAATGCTCTAGAAACTGTGAATCAAACTAAATTACAGAATTTATAACCCACTTTTTAAACTTTTTTTTAATATTTTATAGGGTTTTCATGTAACAAACTGTTAGTATGTCTGTCGTAATAAGCAATATATCAATTAATGGTACAATAAATTAAAACAAGCTCAATAATTTCCAGTTTGCATAATTTATTGTTTTTCTCTTTCTACTAAAACAACTGGATGATAAAAGTCTTCAGTCTGGTGCTTTGATCTCAACTATCCATGTTTTTGTGGGACAATTTTGTTTACAGAGACTTAATCATTGATTTTATTCATTGTTCCCGTTTTTGTTAATTTTGAATATTTCAAATGTCTTTCTGATGCACCTTTTGCATTAAATCAATACTTTTTATAGGTTTTTGTCTCATTTTCCCATCAGAAACAAATTTTTGTACTTTTTTTTTTTTACCAATTTCCACTGTTTTTCACTTTTGTTTTCTGCAGAATCCCTTTCTAAACTGCACAGCAGTTTTTGTTATATTCTTGTACAATATATTTTTATTTTATTTATGAATTTTGACTTGACACATTAGGCTCAACAGGTACAAATGATGTTTAACGAAAAGATATAACATGGTTTAATTCAAGTCATCAGTTTGAAACATCAGCTTATTTGTACAGCATAATATTAATATTATTGTTAATCTTGATCTTTACACATCGTTTAAAAACCTTTTGTGAGTAGTTTCATATCTGTTGCGCCACCTGAATTTCCTCTTTGCAGAACAATACATTTCTATTTTCATTACAATTTCCAACTCTGCCAATAATTTTTGAATTCAGTGAAGAAACTGTAATAAGCGTTTCCTTTATGCCTTCACTCCTCTGACCCTCAAGCACAACGTGACAAAATGTTTGGCCAGAAATGTCTCAATTCGCTCCGGTGGCCCAGAGTTTTGTTTTTTGAAGATCACAGTGAACTGGTTCTTGCTAAGCAGGGAAACGTGACAGCTGGGTGGTGATGGGACGACGGCGGCGGCAGAGAGGAGATGCTCACCACGGTCCCAGAGAAAGACGAGTTGTTAGCCTTCCTCTGCAGGGGCACATTGTAGTTCTGGTACAAGACAATCCCGTACTGTGGAGATGGCAGAAGAGATAGAGTCAGCTGCTTGAGCCGCGGACTCGAGTCCAAAAGAAATAAAGGAGTCGTCGTTACTTTGAGCAGTCGGAAGGCCGTCATCCAGCACGTCCTGCTCTGTTCGTCCTCGGCGCACAACATCTTGAGCTCCTTACAGTCACTCCTGGCTTTATTGGGCTGTCAACCAAGCAGAGGACACAGCGGGGTTTGAAATTAATGAGAAACACATTGGGAACACAAACACGGCTGAGCCCCGATTCCGTGGGACACAAAAGTATCCAAACTGTTATGTTTCATAACACCGGGGTCGAGCTTTAATGATCTCGATTTGAACAACGTGTTTTCAGAAGGATCAGGGATTTTGACAGCAGCTGTTATGAAATATCTCAGTCTGGAGAATTCAAAAGCTTCCCACAGTATGTTTAAAAAGACATAGATTAGACAATTGATAGTTTTATTACCGATATATAACGAGCCCAGAAAAATGGCCAGTGAAATTGTGTAACTGCTCATTAAAGAGGGTATTTTATGTTTTGTGCATGTTTGAACTTGTTAGTTTCAGAGCTTGTTGGTTGTATCTTTTGGACATTTAAGATGTCTTTTTCAGATCCAGCATCTGGAAGACAGAGCAAACTTGCACTATTTTGCTGTTATTATGAAATGACATGGAAATGGCCTCAAAACAACAATATTATGGTTTATCTCAATAATTACGGGGACAATTTATCGTCCAGTAAATGTTACTGTGACATGAAACGAGATCTTCCAACCACACATGCAGAGCCAACAAACAGGATTGTTTTCTTTTGCTTTTTGTGTTTTGTTTTTATTATCTATTAGCGACAAAACATGTCACTTTAGTGATACTTGGGAAATACACATAACTATTACTTAAAATTGAGTTTTTGTCCAAAATAACTAAATGTACTTGCACTGAATTTTGGTTACAAAGTGTTATGCTGTGATTGAAGATGTATTTATTTACACATCTTCAACCTTTTCACAGCTTTTCATTATCCATGACCAATAAAAACTAGGGATGTGCCGATCAGGTTTTTTTCACCCGATACCGATCACCCCTGAGGGCCGATCGCCGATTCCGATCCCGATCACATAATTATTATTTATTTATTTTTTAATCATAAACACTACTGTTACATTATGTAGAAAAAGAAAAATTTAGACAAAAACTTGTTTTTAATAACTTTTCCAAGAAGAAAACTAAACAAAACAGGCATTGTGCAAATTGAACTGCTATCAAT
>CAEGAF010052517.1:0-11646 GCA_903067075.1 Micropoecilia bifurca
TTCTTTCTTTCTTTCTTTCTCTCTTTCTTTCTTTCTTTCTTTCTTTCTTTCTTTCTTTCTTTCTTTCTTTCTTTCTTCCTTCCATTTGTCTCAGGTAAATGTCTGTTTTAGTGTATTTGAAGTGTATGTGTTGTCAATGTGATTTTATAATTTTAAATGTTAGAATGAACTCTGAAAATGTATGATGTGGAGCACTGACTGTCATCTCTGTGTGGCTTTTCATTGAATCCGGGCACAAGAGAATATAACGAGCCAGAAGTTTATATTTCAATTCTCTTAAGATTCTAAGTGAGGAGCTGCCTCACCTCAGTTTGTACTTCAGGGTGTATTTGGTTGGGATGTGGGTCTCTCCTTGCCCACCGACGCTCCACCTGCAGCTCAAGTCCTTTGCGTTGTGGGACCAGCATGTTAAATTTACCGGCTTCTCTGGAGGCACTGGGATATAATTAAAGTAGCTGAATTAGGTTTAAGCAATCCAAAAAAAATAAAAATAAAATAATAATAATTAACTGTGCTCAGATGTTTCTATAATTACCTCCTTTTGTCTTTTAAAAAAAGCAAAAAAGAAGGACGTTGAAAATTGTTACTGTTGTTAAAGGAGCAAAGAGGTAAACTCAAAGTGAAAGGTCAAACATTTCAAGTGAAGTGTTACACTTATTTTCAACAGTTAAGGTTTTCATATTTTACATTTGAATAAAATCTTACACCTACAGTCAGAGTGGCGCATAAAGCTGTCCTTGTGCTACACTGCAAACTAATTTAAAGTCAAACACAATGATGGACTTTTTAATAACGGAGTCCAGTCCTTGTAACTTCAAACTTGGATTTAAGATGATTTCTGCCGATGTTTTCCAGATTTCTTGTTCCATCAAAAGTGGCCTTGAAATGCAGCAACGGTCGTGCTGTAAAACAAACAGCTTCCGAGAAACAATTTCTTCAACTCAAATTTAAACCAAATCCAAGCAAGATTTGTCAGTTTGGATTTGAAGAAGTCATCTTGATTCAAATAAATATTTTACTTCTATTTAAATGCAGAAATTCAAAGCAATCATGCCCAAATATCTGAAAACAGCTGCGACTGCCGTTGCTACAAGTTGTCAAGTTAGTGTTTTAGAAGTAATTCTCAAGCTCAGTCGTATTGGACAGACAGAAAATCTGATCACTAATTTTCAAGTCACCTTCCCAGTCCCTGCCAAAAATGAGTATCCCCACAGCATGATGCAGCCACCACCGTCATTCACAGAGAGAATGGTGTATAGTTTTCATGGACTTTCTTCTGCTTTGTTTTCTCTCATACTTTTCTTCTGGTCTCTTGATGTGAAATAGACAACAAATATTTAAAACTAGATTGCATTTAATCACAGAGAGATTTAAATTTTGAACCGTGTCTTAGTTTTCTTCCACTTTGTGATTATACAACGTTTTGTGTTGGTCTGTTGCAAAAAATTCTGATAAAAGCCTCCAAGTTTGCTTTTCAATGAAACATCACAAAATGTGCAAAAGTTTGAGGAAGATCAAGTCTCTATACACACTTCCCACATGGAGACAAGAACCAGCGAGGATCCGTCCGTCTGCTCCGTGACACATCAGGTTGTCTCCGGACTTCTGCTGGGAGCCGTTCAGGCCGCGCAGCTCGACGCTCAGGACGCCGGAGGACACGACGCCGTAGGCGCTGCTGGGCAGGCGGACTCCGTTCAGAGTCCAGTACAAGGAGCTGGCGTGGAGACCCAGCTCCGGGCTGAGCCTGCAGGAGGCCGTCAAACCAGAGCCGATTCTCAGGACGGGATCCTGAGGGGAGATCACGGCAACATCTGGACGAAGGATGCACAAGCGCGCAAGCTTTTAGGCTGAGCAACTTTTTAAAACGCTTTCTACGTGAGCAAGACTTGATCCTGAGTAAATTTGACAATACAAAAATGGTTTCATCTGTATATTTGCAGTATCTCTGGATATTTAGAGAATTTCTATATAAGAAGTAGTGCCTAATGTTGCATAATACTTTGTAAACTATGTTGATAGACTTATGAGCAGATGTAAAACACTTTAGAGACGTCACGCGCATCATCACGTGATGATGGAGCCACAGCAGTTACTCAAAAAGATTCCTCAGATTTTTCAGTAAAAAGTGTTTTGCTTTTTTTTCCCCACACCAGCCAGAACCACCTGTAAAACATAAACATTGCTTCCCTGATTGATGACCATGAAAAACTCTTTGTTGAGTTTTAAATAATGTATCTGGGTTTTATTTACTGGACGTCAAGATTTGTGACGGTTGTTAACTTTTTCATGTGTCTCTGTACTTTTAAAATCTGCTCAGAATAATATAAATACTGATAATAATAACTAATTCAAGCTAAGAATAAGACGGTTGTGTGCCAGGTTGAGTACAAATATTGGGAAAGATTTTGATTTTGTCTGAGAAATGCAAATAGGTCATTGCTCAGTCAATAATTAAATCTTTCTTTCTTAAAATATTACTTCATTCTTTAAAGTGTAAGTAGAAGATTTTATTAGGATACATTATACTGCTTCATATTTTCGCACTGTACAACTTTTTTTGAATTTAATTTCTATATAGATGTATTGTGGTTAAAAAGGTATCTTTTGTAATCTATTAGTTTCAAGAAACCCCCCAAAATAAAATTAAAATAAGACAGCTTGCTCCACTGACCACGCAAAATAAAGTTTGCACATTTAAAGTGCATTTGACTTATTGTTCATTTGACTCAGTGCATGTGACAACTACTATAAGTGATGCAGTATGTGATAATGAAGCAAATAAAACAATAAAGTGGCAGAAACAACATCAGAAATGTTTATCTTTTGAAGCGTAAATTCGGTTCGTGTGCGTGGATCAAAGTTTGGAGCAACAAAAGATGAAAACGACTGATCCTTACGTGTTGAGGAGAGCAGCACGTCTGGAGCGAGGAGCAGCAGAAACATGAAGAAAATCATAATTTGTGAGCTGCTTCTCTTCTGTTTTCCTGCGCCTGTCTCTTTGTCCCTCGCCAGATGGATGAAGTGGAGGGAGAACCTGTCCAGTTTCCCAGTTTGAATTCTTGTGACAAAGAAAAATAACTGCTTTACAATCCGAGGAACACAAGTTGTACCTCGTTACGTCTCCAGCTGCTGCAACACTTAAATTGGGTTTCCTCCTCCGACTCAGATCTTTAGTGTTTCCAAGCCTGTTCCCTCCCAAATTCTCTCTCTCTCTCACACACACACACACACACACACACACGCATACACACACACTCACACACATCCTCAGATGATAAAACAAGTCCTTGGCATAGAGAATGACAACCAATTCAGGAAAATGAAACAAGACATTTTGATACATTTGTTGACATAAATGTTTCTTCAGAACTCGCTGCTCATTTTCTGTTGGGATTCAATTCACAGGTCATCATTTTGAAATTACAAAGAAGAAAAAATAATCTGCTAATATAAATTTTGAATAAGGAAAAGTTAGTAATGTAATAATTCTTGTTATTCATGTGTGTTCCTTTTCTCATAACAAGAAATTTGCTTAAACACAGAAATATATGTTTTATGCATCTTAAATCAAAATTCTCTACATGATTACATGTAGTTTGATGTATTTTAAAGATAAGTTGTTTTTTAGTCCAATTATTCAACAGCTCACACATTAACTCAGACATAAACCAATTTTAGAGGAACCTTTACTTTTTATAGATCTTAAACTGGAGCCTCTGACACACCAATTTCTTGGGTTTATTTGTGGGAAACTGCTGGGAAAATCAAGGTATCCACATATTTTGCCATTAATTAATAATTTTCTAGCTCAGTGTTTCCAAGTCTTCACTCTAAAAAATGTTTTTTTTGGCTTAAGTTCATCTTATGGACTTATTTACATTAATTTATCTTAATTCTTTTGCTATGCCAACTTACCTTTTGTGTTCATTTAACTCAAAACTTGCATTAAATAGTTGAACCAACTTAACTGAATTGCTTCCATAGGTAACAAGCAATTCAATTAAGTTTATCCAACTTAATTTATTAAGTTTAACCAATTCAATATATTCTAATTATCCAATTTATCATCCATAAACTTAATTGAATTGCTTGTTACCCATAACTTGCAATTAGGTTTTGGCAAAGCTCAATGTAATTTTCACAGGTGGCGGAACATTATTGTCAACAGCTGCTGAAAGTAACGAAAAAAAGTTAGTTACTTTTAATGTAGTTTAGTTACTTACCAAATCAAGTAATCGGTCATCTAAGTTATTTTTCAAGGAGTAATCAGTAATCTGATTAAAGTTACTTTTTCAAAGTAACTATGCCGGGAGCAACTTAGCGGGATATATTCTGATTTTATTAAACAGATTTTTAAGCAGGATGAATCACTGCTGCCAACATCATCTTTGCTCACCATCTTCTAACAGTTTGTGCCAAAGTCATCAGAGGCCCATTACACAGTGAAGGCTGCTCTGCTCTGCAGGTTTAGTTTAAGAGCGGCGCGCGCGCGCGTACGCGCAGAATGGTGATGATGCGCGTGACGCCACGAGCAGGAGGGGATCGGAAGAGCAGTAGACAGACAGACAGGAGCCGAGGCAGCAGCAGCAGCAGCAGCAGCAGCAGCAGCAGCAGCAGCACCATCCCAGGTAGCTCAGTTCGGGTTGTAGGCCGACTCTCCGCTCGTCTCTCCAGGCTCCCTCAGATGCTCCGGTTCGGCGGCAGCATGCGCGGCTGGTTCCCCGCCCTGCTCTCGGTTCTCCTCGCCGGGCTCGCCGCCGCGACGTCCTCGGATCTGTTTGACAACCAGCTGGGCGACATCAATTACTGCAAAAAGCAATGCCAGCTCACCGTCAAAAACAAAAGCCCCGCTAAAGTAAGTTGCTCCCGTGCCGTGCGCTTTATGTGTCTTCGAAAGGAAAATCCCGTGAGCGGGTACGATCCTTATCGTAACCTATATATTCTATCAGCGTCTTTTATAACGAGCTGCTTTCGGTTAGTTATAGTCTGAAGAATGAACAGCTGAGGTAAACGCATTTCTGCGCAGCTAGATCCAGGCTCGGACAATTTCTCTGCATCTTCTTGGATGCGCTGCACAATTAGGCCGAAAAGATGCAGCTCGTTTTCCGTATGCGCCCTGGAGGCAAAAGTCCAAGATGTGGACTTGCATCCGTGACTTAACCTGCTCAGCACTGCACCACGACGGATTAGGATCAGGGAATACCAGTTAGCGACAGTTTGCGGTTCTGCGCACAGAATGAGGCCAAACTGGACCCGAGCGGGATGCGGGGATGGAGGACATTTTTTTTTTCCTTGCGGGTTCTTTGATTTAATGCGGGTAAATCCGCAGCCTTCATCCGCTCTCCCCTCCCTCTGCTTCTCGGCTGCCTTCAGGTGTGGTTCACACGTCCTGCAAGGCTGCGAGGAGCAGACCTGCAGAGAGAGCTTTAGGCTTTATGGACGCTGTGAGTACTGTGCGATGCGAAAGGATGTAAGGATGTGGGCTTATGGTGCATATTAATCGGCCTGCTTTTGTTTATCGTGCTTTGGGAAATGCATTCAAACCAAATATTGTTTGCTGAAAAACGAATAGTTCCTATATCTCGGCTTTCTCCCAATCATCAACAATCCTCCTCACCCCCCCGCCCCCCACCCCAGAAAAGATGCTGAAAAGGCTGCAGTAAATATTTCAGAGGATCTCTTTGTCTCGTCCGTGCTCGCAGTGGACGCTAGAGGGCGCTGTTTCTACCAATCGAGACCCTCCCTCCCCCTTCTCTCCCCCCCGTCCCCCCCAACCCCCTTCCCACCGTCACATTAAACTCTTCACAAGTCTGAAACAGCCAGCTTGCTCATTACCACACGTTTTCCCTGACAGTGTCTACGAGTCTGTTATAAACTGTATGTGACAGCCCATAATACGACAGCCGCACCGTGTCATTAACTGATGCCGTGCTCCATCCGTGTCATATTCTCAAACAAACCTAAGTGGACTTTCTCCCAGACTACCAGGGGATGTTTCTAATTTTGTTTCCCTCTCTGTCTGGCTGGTAGGACTCCATAATGAACGCCTGTCACCGCGGCTGCCGCCTCTACTCCATCTGCCAGTTCGTCAATGGGGACGCTGGTTTTAATACCAGCAAGGAGGAATGTCAGGGAGGTGAGTCAGTGAGGCAATCTTTGCATGGGACTGTTTGTTGTTTTTGTCCCCAGATAGAATAATTTCATAGATATTGCATCACTGATGGAGACTTAAGTGACCGATGGGTCAATTTGGAGTTTTTTTATTGATGTTTTCTTGCAGCAAGAGGCTCCTCACCTTTTTCAACTGCCAGTATTTAAAAATCAATCATATGATTTGCCATCCATGCAGGTGTTCGGTTTCAGTGGAGAGTGAATTCTCTCCAGCAGAAGCAAATTCTCCCTCGTTATCATTCAACCTGTCCTTTATTCTGTCTTTTTTTTTATATATACAACTGTCCTCTTTTTCTGTGCAGCTTGCCAGGAGGCATACATCAAGCTGCTGGAACAGGAGGCCTGCAGCACCGGCTGTGCCAGCCAACCCGCTGAACCTGAGATCATGAGGAGGAAGGTGAGGGAAGGCAGCTCCGTGCACAATAAATTCACACTCCCATACCTACGTGCTGCTTTTCAAAACGAGCATGACTCACCAGTCGCCGCTGACAATTACCATTGCAGACACGTTTGCATGCACACTGAGGTCAGCCAGGCTTTTCTGGGTCTAACCGTTTGACCTGTTCTCGTGCCTCTGGCAGCTGAGGGCCATGACCTTGCGCCCGAAGCCCCCCTCTGTGATGGAGGCCGTGTCCAGCTGGTGCAACGACATCGTCAGCTCGGCCCAGAGCTTCATCTCCTCCACCTGGACCTTCTACCTGCAGGCCGACGACGGCAAGGTTGTGGTTTTCCAAGTAAGAGGCCCCGGCGAGACCTTAAAAAAATGATTTTTAATTTTAGAGAAGACAACTTTAATGCAAAGTAATTGTTTACGGTCACCGATTCCGAAATGTTTGGTCTTATATTTTTTATAAAATCCTATTTTCTTGTACTTTTTGGAAACCAACAGAGGCTTGTTCCATTAACTTCAGTTCAGTAAACCTGAGCCACTTTGCAAGGCAGAAACATCCAATTCTTATTAGATTTTTTAACACAACGGTTTGTTTTAAATTCAGCTCACACCAATCGAATTAATTCAAAAATACTCCAGTGAAATACACAAGTGATACTTTCACTGCACTGTGAAATGAGTTCACCCTCTCACAAACTTCTTATATACTTTTTCCTCATTCTCTAATATTTCAAATGATCAAAAACATTTTAATATTAGATCACAAAATTAACATTTTGTGATCTAATCATTTTTAAGGAAAAAGATTTCACACCAAACTGACCGCATGAGAAAATATAATTTCCCTTCCCTTATTAAATCATAAATTAACAGTTATTATCTGAAATATTGACCTTGGTTTTTTAGTCACTTTTAAATGTCTTACTACCTGCCAGGCCAGTATAATCAAGAAATTCAAAAGAACCCGTCTGACAACATGAAGTAGGCTAAAAGATACCAAAAGGGAACACTCTTACACAGATCTAAAGGAATTCAAGAGCAGATGAGAATCCAAGGCTTTCCAAGCCATTTCTAAGGTTTGAGCACTCCAGTGAACAACAATGAGAGCCTCATCCACAAATGGAGAAAACATGGAACTGCGATGAATCTTCCCAGGAGTTGCCGGTTAGCCAACATTACTTTGAGAGCATGTGGATGAGTCAGTCAGGAGGTCTCAGTAAAACCCAGAACCACATCTGAAACTCTGCAAGCTTCACTTGCCTCATTTAATGTCAGCATTCAGGATTCAGCAATGAGAAAGACGGCGCATGAATATAAATTACATCCATCGTGTTCAAAGGGGAAAATCACCGCTAACCAATGCAAACACAAAGGATGCATCTCAAATTTACCAAAGAAAATCTGGATTCTCCAGAAAATTTCTCTGAATGACTAAAATGTTTGTGGAGATATTCTGCAGAGAGATGAGACAAAGGGGAACCTTTTGGAAAGTGTGTGTCGTGTCATATGTGGCATAATATTACTACATTTCACACACACACGCACACACGCACACAAAAAAAAGATCAAATTAATTGTTAAATATGGTGGAGGGAGTGTGACGGTCTCTTAATGCTTTCTTAGTTCATCACCTGGTTGACTTACTGCAGGTAATTCTATTAGAATTAGAATTGGGCCATTCAAAGTTCAAATCTAAACCTATGAGATTTGAAATGTAAAATGTACAGGAACTCTCCTTCTTGTCTTACTAAACTGGTATTATGTTGCAAGGGGGAAAAAATGGTTTCAAGATTTCTGTCTCTTAGTGTGACAAGTTGGAAGGAAAGATCCCAAACCTTTCCAGCTTTACCTGCAGTGCAAGGTGGTTCTATAAAGTAGAAGTGATCTGAATATATAGATATATATATATGAACTCCACTATTTTCTTGTGCTTCTCTCTTCCTTTCTCTGTAACTCTTTTCTTCCTCTTCATGATTATGTTCTATGTTGAGTTGGAGAAAATACGCTGAAATTTGTGGTCGTATTTTGCATAAAAATGTATCAGTCCCTTGGATTATCTAGTTATTCTATGGCTCAAAATGAGATGTAGCTATTTTTTTTTGTTTCATATGGTCATAATTTGGGGTTTCAAGGAACCTAGCAGACCCCTGTAGATTATTTGATGCTGCACTCTGTTTCCTGTTAAGATTGGGAATTATACCCTTGACTCTATGCCTCTCTTAAGGTTGGGTAGAGTGCCAGCAGCTGTCTCACCCCATTTGGCGGCCATCATGTACCGAATGTGCAGCACGAGTGAGCATGGGAGCTGGGCAGGGAAAGGTGGCTTAAATGTGACAGTGACAAGCTCTTTTTCTTTATTCTCACACAACTTTAAAGGTTTAAAAACATCCTCTAACATGATGCCGTGACGCTCAGTTTTATACTCTGAGAGCCTCGTTGGTGAAGTCACAATAAAATGGGACACAAAGCAGAATTTAACAAGCGGAGAACTGCTGAAAATAAAATGTGAATGTGGCAATTACAAAATTAGAAGTAAATTCCCACACTTTAGAGAAACTTTTACTGAAAATCTTGAAGGGACAGCATATAGATTTGTTATAATTGCACTTTCCTGAAACATTTTAACCAGTTTTTCTTAAGCGACTTGGGCAGGTGTATTACATTTGAGATTGCGTCCAGATAAAACATAATTGCCATGTTTAACTTTGAAAAGTAAGATTTATGCAACATTATTTGTTTTTGTTTTTTTACAAACATGCAACATTGCATTGCTTTCTAGAGGAGTTTTAAGAAATTTAAACTAAAGTCAACACAATAAAACACCTACCTATTGAAGCTGTAAAAAAGATTTGCTTTGCTAAACCACCAGGCTGTACAATCAAACCCTGCAGTTTAAAAAAGCTGACCAGAAACCTGCATCTCTGTCAAGTGTTTTTTTTTAACTGTTTGGATGCATGGATGACAGTTTTAGCTGCATAATTGACCGTTTCACAGGGAAATGATAGTGTTTATGCACTCTAACCCTCACAGAAGTGCTTCTGTATGAAAAGAGCCCTTTTCATGTGGGAATTCAGGATTGCGTGTGAGGATTGGTGCGCCGACTTGGCTGTCGGGCAATGCATCCATCTCAGAGTTGCTTTTGGACTCGGTGACGGATGTTTGCATGCAGAACAACATTGTGAAGGGAAGCCTGCCTCAGCAGGCCTGTAGGGAACGTATCAGGCCTATGTTTAGCCTGCAGTTGATACATTGCCAGAAATATGACAGGTTCAGACTTAAAAAAAAAAATCCAACACACTGAGGGATGGCAAAGGTGGGAAACGCTCTCTGAAATACAAATTACAGTATGAGAATGTCCACAAAGGCCTGACAATCTACCAGCAACCATTGCGCTGGTTGTGTCTAACTTTGTTTTCAGAAATACGCACTTGAAATGAGATACGAAATGAGATAAATAAAAAAAGCTTCTCACCCCCCAACTCTCTGTCTTTAAATCAGACTGCACTTTTTTTTTAGGATCATTAAGATGACCATGACCATAATTTTAGTTGTTTCTGTTTGCTAAATGCCAAAATAATGAGACAGAAACAAGTTTTTATAGGTTTCCATTTTTGCCTTTTAAGAGTATGACTTGGATGAACTTTCTGAGTGTCCTTCTACAAGAGTTTCAATATAGTTTGATGAACGTTTTGCCCATTCTTGATACAACCTTTGTAACAGAGTCAGGTTTCGATTTATTGTCTAACTGGAAGCCTAAGTAGCCAACACTTGTCCCTCCTGCAGCAAACAGGCCATTCTGGGGATGTGCTTAGCAAATTAGCCAAGACTGTAAATGTTGCAATGTTTTGTTTTTAGCACTTATCCCCATGCAAATTAACAACAAGGAAAAATAGAAGCAATGCTCAAAAGCAACATGCTGCTGCAATTGCAGTTTCTTCAGAGCACAGGGCTCGTCTCCCAGAACGAAAGAGTCAATTGACAATTAGGAGCTTTGAGGTCGTCAGTCATTGGGTTTGGGATGACAAGCAGGTGGGCAAAAGGTGAGCTCTCCATGGTTCCCTCCAGTGGAGATATGAAGAACTACACAGAAAAACCCAAAAACAGATACAAGAAACGAGGAGTGATGGAAGCTAAGAGACAAAATGTGTCTACAGTCTAGAATAACTAAAACAAAACAAGAAAATGATCAAAGCAATAGGATATATCTCCATCTTGGCCGATTTAAAGAGTCTGCAGTTTTAGCTGAACAATCCAGTGTGACTCAGTGTGGATTTGTCTTTGTTGATAATGCATCTAGCACAGGGGTCTCAAACCCCGATCTAAAAACTGGTGTCGTGTAGCTTTTATATGCGTTTGTTTCACTACACCTGGATTAAATGATGAGGCCATTATCACCGCTCCATAGCACATGATGCTTCCTGAGGAGGCAATTCAGCCACTTGACGCTGAAATGTGTTTATGATGGGGTGAGATGACACAACTAACAGGCTCAACTAATATAACAACAAATAATTTAATGTCAGACAGGGGGAAAAATTATATATATATATATATATATATATATATAGAGAGAGAGAGAGAGAGAGAGAGTACATTTATCTCTTCTTCTGATCATTTCAGTCTACAGCTCACTAAAATCACCCATATACGTTTTTCCTGTCACAGCGTTTTACCCTGGTGCTACATCTGGTTTCAATGCGCTCGGTCAGAAAGACATGACTCACGAGAGCTTTCCTAAATTCAGCTGTAAAACTGCCTTTTCATTTTGGCATTCTTGGGAGGTGAACTAACTTTTGCCTTCCTCTGTCACCCGATACGTAAAAAAACACATTTGTTGCCCCATATTCCACAGTTCCTGGGAGTAGATGACGTTAGGAGGGCATCGAGCAGCCATGTTGCTGAGGGCGACGGACTGGATGATGCTCAGTAATGTCGGCTCTGGGACTCGCCTCTCATTAATCGCTCGTTTTATCTAAAAGGAAAACGGCAACGGAGAAAATCCGGCCTCTGAGTGAATTAACAGACCTGAAGCTGCAAAAACAGAAACATTCACTTATTAACCTGCTGGTTGTTATTTAAGACTG
>CAEGAF010052520.1:0-14889 GCA_903067075.1 Micropoecilia bifurca
CCCCCCCCCCCCCCCCCCCCCCCCCCCCCCCCCCCCCCCCCCCCCCCCCCCCCCCCGGAAGAAGAAGGGCTCGGTGAATGCGCATATACAACTGGGGGTTCGGTACCTCAAAAAAGGTTAAGAACCACTGCTTTAAAGTAAAGCGGTCGGTGGCAGTTATCTCCGTCTTTAACGCTACAGGATTAAGCGACTTCGGTTTTCAAAATAAACTTGAACGAATTATATCGTTGAAGATACAAAGGAATTCTAAACAAAAATGAAATTATGTGAGGTAAAAAAAATGCTGTTTAATTTATTCTTTTATGTTCTGAGCTGAAAATTGTGCATTGTAACTCGTTCGTTCTTCAGTTTTAGCTTCAGGTCAATATTGTGTCCTTTATTTTGACACGTTCACGAACGAAGCAACTCCAACTTCAGGTGAGCGTGTCTGAGAGCGCGAGGCGGCGGCGAGCTTCATTTTATAACAGGTAAGAAATGTCTGACTTATGTTGCTGAATTATCACTATGGTTCTGCTAACCTTGATACTACGTAGCTCATACAAAGCGTACTAGAAGTTTTATCCATCTGAAGGAGCACTCAGAAATCAAGTTGGCAAAAATATTGAATTATATTTCAGATTCAACAGTATTAAGTTTCAAAGGTGTTTCAAGCACGTTTCGGCTTTAAAACAGCTGTTTTTATTAAGTATTGTTTACACGTCTTTCTGTTTTTATTGTTCCGCGTGAAGTCTGGTCTGTAGTTTTTGTTTTAGTGCAAAAAGAGGAGCAAAAAGAATATTAGTTTTTCTTAACATAGTTTTCAGTCATTATTAATTGTAGTTAAACGCATTTATGCAATGTTTTTTTTTTCCATTTAAGTCGCGCGTGCTGCTGAGAGTTTGGTTGGGTGAATTGGCCTGCATGGCGCTACTGCTGTGCGCCTTCGGGTGAAACTCAGCATGTCTAACATCAGGAGGCGTAAAGCAGGACGCTATTGAGAAGAATGACAAAAAATTCACAAGAGGCCGGGTAGCAAACTGAAAGCACATTTTAACATGCTGGACTGGTAAAATAAGCCCACTGTGGCTAAAAAGATCAATGAAATATTTTTGCTTTTTTTACGTTTTCCCTTCCTGTCAGAACGGCCAATTCCTGAAAGGGTCACGGGAGGTGATGAGGTTTTGACCCTTGTTTTTGTTTTCGATAGAGCCTTTAATGTGGCTTTTGACCAGAAACCTAAATAGGTTTTAATGTGTTCATTATTCCTTTACACTGTCTGATCAAATACGTAATCTGAAATAAAACCAAAATCAGTGTTTTTGGTGCCATTCAAAAACTGCTGGGGAAAAATGTGGAAACAAATAAAAAGCATAAAAATAAATGTGAATAAAAATCTAAAGCAAGTAGTAAATAAAATTTAAAAAGTAAGGATTGTTATAACTAACTATAAATAATTTGAAATATTTCAACCAAACAAACCGACTTGCAGTTTGTATTACAATTAGTTTAGTTAGTTTACTAATATATGATCTGTTCCAGGGGCAGAAAGTGGAATATGGAAAGTGTTCATCAGTCACATTAGCAGAAAGTCCTTTCAAGCTGTAATACACCAAAATAATATTGCACAAAAGCTGTTGTGTTGTTTTTGTGATCATTTAGAGACGATTTTGAAATTTAACATCTTTTCATTATCTCACAACAGCTTCCCTATCTCTGCTTCAAAGGAGCTTCTCCAAAGCATGATGCTGCCACCACAATGTTCAACTGTGGGCACTTTCTGAACTGGAGTCTTTTTTATTTGATTATTCTACATTTACATTTGACCTAAAGAAAAATCGACTGTTTCTGTAAATCAGTATTTATTTTTAATATTGAAATAATCCGATTTATCATCGCTTGAGATGATTTGCAGTTTTTCTTTTTCTGACCGAAGGGACAACTTCAAATTTTGCAAATTAGATGAATGAATGGCGTTCGTTATGCAACAAGTTTTAATGTCCTCTGCAGCCGTTTCACTTTGATCAGCGTTTATCTCGGCCCATGCAATCATCTCAGCTGACCACACATTGGGGTCATTGGTCACTGAGGCAGAGGTGAGACCACTGAGCTGTCCACTTTTCATCACACTCAAAGTGGGAAACTTTCGTTCACTCCAGTGGTGTTTTAATTGAACTGTAAGCCTAAACAAATGTTTTATGAGCTTTTATAAAAGTAACAAAGTAGTAGAAGTTGCTTCTCTCTGGTCTCTTTCCCTGTCCTGCTCATTGACCGTCTCAGAGGCCAAATGTAAACAATCAGGCCGACAGTCTTGGAGCCGTGGGCCTATCAGAGGGCTTCCTGATGCCTGTGAGATGTATGATTGGAGGGGTAGCTCTGGCTAACTGTGTATTAACAGGTCACTGGATTTTTGTAACTTCCTCCTTGTGGCAGCAGCAACAGCAGCAGCAGGAGGAGGAGCAGCAGCAGCAGGAGCAGGAGGAGGAGGAGCAGCAGCAGCAGCAACAGCAGCAGCAGCAGCAGCAGCAGGAGCAGGAGGAGGAGGAGGAGGAGGAGGAGCAGCAGCAGCAGCAACAGCAGCAGCAGCAGGAGCAGGAGGAGGAGGAGGAGGAGGAGCAGCAGCAGGAGCAACAGCAGCAGCAGCAGCAGCAGCAGCAGGAGGAGGAGGAGCAGCAGCAGCAGCAGCAGCAGCAGCAGCAGCAGCAGCAGCAGTGTTGTCCATAGATGATCAGCAGAGATTAAACATCTGCTGCTTTCTGTTCCAAATTAGTGGCCAACACTGGATAGAACGATAGAGTTGTACTTTTGGTAAGTAGGTAAAGATTCCTGTTTGGTCTTCTTTTCCTTATGTACTTGTTTTTCCATTTTATGTATCACTTTCCAGTTTTAGTAATCTGTGAAATCAGTTTAGTTCTTTTATTTTTAAAGTCTACCGACCAGTGTCTCTATATTTTAATACTTGAAACAAAGTTGAGTTTCTCCTGTTATATTATCCATACTTCTGTATAGAGTGAGTGGCCCAGTCTGGGTTTGTTTGGCCGTTTCTAAGCCTCTGTCATCATGTTCAGTAACAACATACCTCAGAACTTTGTGTTCTTGCTGAAGGAGAAACATTGAAACCGAATACACAGTTACTCCTTGGTCATTACAGAGTAATTGTCCTCAAGCCAAGGCTCTGTTCTTAAATTCTGCACATTCAGGTTTTCTTTTTGTCATTCATTCATCTTTAAAATGAGCTCTCCATTGTTTCCTCAACAACAATGCGACTCAGTTTTTACCACCATCTTCACTAATCAGCTCCTTTGACTCCAAAAGCCACATGGACTCAGTTGTTTTCCAAAAATGCTTATTAAATTAATGAGTTATGAAACTTTACAGGTGTTCCTATCAGAATGTTGTAGCATATTTACAATCTGTAGTCTTTGCATGCGTTCAAATTCCTTTGATGGCGATGCGACGAAGGTTCCTCCAAATGTGTCCCTTATTTTCCCGTATTTAAAGGACGGGAAAAGACCGTCTGTCCCAAGATTCACTAAAAACTGAACAGGAGATTGTTGTTCTTGTGCCAGAGAGGAGCACACCTTTAAATAGAAGTATATCCACATGTTAGCTTTAACAGCTTAAACTAGGTTGTGTTATGTTTTTGTGATTTTGCAAAGAAAACACCTTTTTAATATAATGTTCTTCAAAAAAGAGATAATTTAGAAAATACAGCACGATTTCAGGCTCCATTTTTAGCAGCTTGTGTTTAGTACCGCCACGGTTGCTTGGCGACGAGACATGAGCTGAGGTCATAATGGGACTAATTCCTGGTCTTCAACATTTCCACTGAACTCTGAACTGTACAGCATTCTGGGGGATGTAGGCAGAGGAAATGCTATAGTCTCTCAACCTCTCACCACTAGTTAAGCAAGTTCCAAATATTTAGAGGGTAAATAAAAGGCAGGAGCTGCTAATTAGATGCACTTTGCCTGCTGATCACATATGACTGCCTGTGTTAAAGCAAGACAGCTCAGTCATTCACTCTGAAGTGGTGGGAAAACTCACATCTGCACATCAACACCTCAAAAACGAAACACACGGCTGTTTATGTCAGAAGACTAATCCCAACTCCAGAGTCCACCATAATGAATGGGTTAACCATTGAATAGGTGGAATCCAAATACCTTGGGACAATCATTGATGCTCAGCTAATGTTCAAACAGTGTGAACAGCAGCGCCTTTACAGCAGGAAATAAACTGGGATGACACTGAAGTCAGTTTTAAGGTTCCGGATGTAAAGACCAAATGTTACTCAAACAGTTTTATCCTGGTGTGCTGAGGTGGTGCAGGGGTTAAATACAACCCACCTGAGGAAACCTTATCTCTTGACTCGGCCGCTGCAGGTTCAAATCCCAGCCTGCTGATCTTTGCCGCATGTTTTCCTTCTCACTTATTACCTACTTTCTTGTCTGAGCACTTTCAAATAAAGACCACTGGAGCCAAAGAAACCCTTTAAAAAACAAACAGTTTTATCCTGACTTCTTTCTAGATAAGAAAGTCAAGAAAAAGTTTTAATTGAGAAGAAAAAAATATAGCAGGGATAGGAAAGTACAGGGTTTCTACAAATGGCTTATATGCCTGGAGGGTCATCAGGCTTTTCTTGTGTCCACACCAGGCTAATCATTGTTTATTTATTTTAGTTGTTTTAATGTTTGCCCCTTTTTTAAGACTTTATAGTTGGTGTTCAGGTATTAATCTTCCAATAACACATAATTATCAAGTGATATTTTAAAATGTCCTGTCAACAAAGAGAGGCTGGGTCACCCTGCACAGGTCACCAGTCCATCGTAGAGGTTTCATTGTTTTATTTAGCACCTGCGACCTCTGACCTGTGATCTTTCCTGAGCCCCCAAGCCCACCTCTGTATTTCTGGTGCCACAGCAGCATGCTGAGCCAGGAGTTCCTAGAGAAGATGAAGTCCTTGGACCTGGAAGACGTAAGCCAGTACATCAGGAACATCTCCACCCCCATGTTGGTCAGCATGGCAGCAGTGGCCGCTGCCACCACCTACTACCTGGCTACGCGACCCAAAGCTCTCCCACCGCCCTGGGACCTGCACAAGCAGTCAGTCCAGGTTCCGGTGAGTTCAAGTCCAAGGGTAAAAATGAACACACTTGTAAGGAAAAGTGAAGGTTGAACAGACTCAAGATCAAGACAAGAAAACTTCTTTTTCGAATGACATAGATAAGTTGTCTACATAGTAAATATAATTCAGTTCAGCTGTTTACATGGCATCAACTCATAACAAATGTCACCTCGAGGTTTCTTGACAAGACGCCTTAACAAATTGGAATGTGTCAAACGTTCTCATCCATTCCTGGACAAATGTTTCCACCTGTGGGAAAATAAATGATTTAAGACATTATATTTCCTAAAGACGTGAGCAATTTGAGAAAATTAATCTCTCTATTGCCGGAAAAATAAACTTACAGTTTACTGAAGACATATGATGAAACTGGGACATAGGCTGAATAGTCTGGTCTTGTTCAGTCCAAGGACTCACACCGATGGAGCTACATTGTAGCCACACAAAAACAAGCTTAGTTACATTCTAGACAAAATCCTCCTCAGTACCTGAAATCTCTTTTATCAGCTTTCATAACATGTGTTGTGTTTTTTAGGGCAGTGATTTTGTGCATCACTCAGTGCTTCAGAAAGAAGGCAGCTACATGACTCACTTCTATGAAGATGCCAGAACTGTGTACGAGTCCTTCATCAGAGGAGTAAGAGTCTCCAGTGAGTGAAGAGCTTAAAGCTTTAACCTGGGATGTGCTCTCTGACCCACAGCATAGTTTTCATAGGTTTAAGTTCAGCAGATCTTCAGTCTCTTGAATATTTCATTTTTACAGTTTTGAAGTAGAAAGGAATGTTTTGCATGTATAAAGCCCTCCTCAAGCTGTCTTTTGTTGTTTTTTTCTTTCTCACACTTTGACCCTTCACCTCTCCTGTCTCCTCCCAGATAACGGTCCCTGTTTGGGCTTCAGGAAACCAAAACAGCCTTATGAGTGGATATCTTACAAAGAGGTGCTTGTTACACTGCAAAAACAATATATTTTTGTCTACGTTCTACAGCAAATATATTATTATATTGAAATTAATTCAAAATTAACTCAGAAGTAACTGTTCAGTAAAATATAGGAATCAATAATTCCTTAATAGTGATGACAAAGGACATCACTACTAAGTATCTGCCAGTGGAACTATGCTTTTTAATCAATGTTAAGGAACTTAAAACAAACTCCTATTTCTTACCAGAAAGTTACTTTTACGATAGTTTCTACTAACTTAGTGTATCAGTTTATCGCTGCTGCCTTAAGACGCCTTGTGTGTGTTCGCGTGTGTGTTTGTGTGTGTTTTTGGTAGGTTATGAAGCGAGCAGAAAATCTTGGTTCTGCATTTCTTCTCAAAGGACATTCAAAAACCACCAACCCCCACATTGGTATTTTCTCCCAGAACAGACCAGAGGTACAAGCTTTTCTCTTTACCCTTCAATTTGCTTCTTTTGTTGCTTTTTTAAATTTTTTTTTAGCATAATTCCAATCTAACATTAAATATGTTCTGTTCTGTTTTGTTTTGCCGCCGTAATGTCTATGTGTTTAGTTTACCATCAGTGAATTGGCCTGCTACACCTATTCCCTGGTGGCCGTCCCTCTTTATGACACACTGGGAACTGAGACCATTTCCTACATCATAGACAAAGGTGAAACCCTGAGTTACAGACATAAACCCCAATGTATGTCATATGGAAACCAACACAAGTGAAATACAACAGCAAAGCATGCGTGTGTATATATATATATATATAGCCTGTCCTTGACTTAAACCTCCTCCGCACGTCGGGCTTGTGTTTGTGAAGCTTCCATATCTACCATCGTGTGTGACGTGACGAACAAAGTCAGCCTGGTGCTGGACTGCATTGCAAACATGAAGCACTCAGTGAAGACCATCGTTCTGATGAAGACCCCCAGCGCCAGCCTGGTGAAGAGGGCCCAGCAGGCCAGAGTCCACATCCTGAGCCTGCAGGAGCTGGAGGTCTGGAGACACGTCTTTATCTCCACGCTTTCAACATGTCTGATCAGTGAATATTATGGCTGTTCTTTAATCATGCAGTGGATTTTACTTGTTGGGAAACTTTTATTTCTCTCTCTGCTGAGTTGTTTCCAATCTTTATGTCATCATTTTCATTTTTTCTAAACTATTCAGTTCAAAGGAATCAAATGTCCTTTTCTCCCCTCTTTTACCATCTTGGTTTACCTTCCTGTTCCTCAGGCTCTCGGTCAGGCCAACTACAAGCAACCGATTGTAAGTAACACCAACTCTGTCCAGAACTTTCCCACGCTAACAAACGTGACCTTAAACTCGTCTGTTTGACCCCCATCAGCCTCCTCAGCCTGATGACATGGCGATCATCTGCTTCACCAGTGGAACCACAGGTAACACACTCCGTCTGAACTGCACACTAAGCACTTTCATTCATGACCAAAGCCTCCATGCTGCTGTTCATTTTCAGGAAACCCGAAAGGCGCAATGCTAACACATGGCAACATTGTGTCCAACTACTCTGCCTGCCTCAAACAGATACAGGTGGGAGCTTTTATCTGGACAAATGGTTTGAGAAGAAAACAGCATCTACTTTCATATTTTATTTAATGTTAGCATGTTGGATTGTTTAGCTTTTCTGCAATGCTGCTGAGTCAACTCGTTTAAGATGCAGAGTAGAAGGTTTTTATGATCCACTTCCTCTTCTTTCCAGTCATACATTTAGACAACATTAGGAGACTTAATGCTGTCTTTTCTGCTTGTGAGATAAAATCACTCACCTGGTGTTTCTACCTTCCTTGCCGTCGTCCCCTGTAGCCGTGCTGTTCGCTGAATTCCAGCGATGTCCATATTTCCTACCTACCCATGGCTCATATGTTTGACAGATTAATGCAGGTATGTCTGAAGTTGCCTCCTTTTAGTAGCTCCATCATCTCCACTGCAGGAACACGCTGCAAAAACTGTTTTCTGTGCCATCCTTGTCCAACAGGGAGTCATGCTGGTGCAAGGAGGCAGAATCGGCTTTTTCCAGGGAGACATCCGCCAGTTATCGGATGATCTGATGACGCTGAGGCCGACGGTGTTCCTAGTCGTACCCAGACTTCTCAACAGGATGTATGATGAGGTGAGTGAGCCACCATAACATCTTCCGGTAGCTCCATGATAGGTCTGCAACTAACGATTAATTTAGTAATCAATTATTCCATCAGTTGTTCTGACAATTATTCGTATAAAAAACTGAAACATTCCGTAGATTTTTCACTTTAGCTATTTTTACTCTATTAGAAATACAATAAAAGTGCAAATAAGCAAAACATTTCTGTTATAAGCAACAGAAATTTTATTGCCTAAAATGCAACAACAGCATTCATTTAGTGTACATTTGATCATCTGGAGCAAAAGGAAGCATCTGCAGCTAAAACCACATACAATTTACTAAGCTATTGTTTGTTTTTTGCGTTAATAACTGGATAGCAAAAGGTGCTTAATATGACATTTTTTAATACAGAATCTGAAATGAAGTTAAAACTCCCACTTGAGTTCTGGGTAGTAGATATGTACATGCAAAGAAGGTTCTTTCATCTTAAACGTTAAAGGTATAGATTTTTGTATAGCTTAGGTTGAATTACCAGCCACTTTTAGTCTGAACACTGCAGTTACTGAATAACCGATTTCAATAAGTGATCGAAAGGGGGTTGGGAATGATGAGGTCCACCTTGTTTTCACTGAGTGAGTGAGTGAGTGAGTGAGTGTGTGTGTGTGTGTGTGTGTGTGTGTGTGTGTGTGTGTGTGTGTGTGTGTGTGTGTGTGTGTGTGTGTGTGTGTGCGCGCGCGCATTCAGATCTTTGGGCTGGCCGACACGTCTTTGAAGCGCTGGCTGCTGGACTTGGTCTACAAGATGAAGCAGGCAGAGGTCGAGAAAGGCATTGTGCGGACAGACAGCATCTGGGATCGACTCGTCTTCAGGAGGGTCCAGGTACGCAGAACCAACACACCCATCACTCCTATTTTTCTGCTGCAGAATTCTCTTCTAGGGACAGGAAGTCCTACATTGTTCCTCAAATCAAAGAAAATAAAAAATGTTCTCAACACGTTTTAAATTTTTCATTGTACAAATTAATTGTAATATGATGTAATTTAACATTTCAAAAACTGATACAATTAAATGATACGACATTTGAGCATTTTTATGAATTTTTATCTCCAAGCATCATAAAAATACACTACAAAGTAGATTAAACCCATCAAGACTGTGATATAAGGCATTGTTTCTGCTGAAACACTAAGATATAAAGATCATTGTAATAATAATTCTCGATCAGACTTTGCTGATCAGGTGCAAGAGCTTGTTGCTTTTTTGGCTGATTATTGATTATTTTAGATTTCTCAGTAGTTTCCCACGCTGCCCCCTACAGGCCTGCCTCGGAGGCTGCGTGCGTCTCATGGTGACGGGAGCGGCTCCCGTCTCCCCTACAGTCCTCTGCTTCCTCAGAGTTGCTATCGGCTGCCAGGTAACGGCTCAGCTGAAGGTTTTCTCTCTGCTGCTTCATAAATCAGATCCACATTGATCCAGTCTGGTTGCTCTGCAGTTCTTCGAAGGCTACGGCCAGACGGAGTGCACCGCCGGATGTGCGATGACCCTTCCTGGCGACTGTACCGCAGGTAATGTTTGGCCACACGAAGCCGTCTGATCGGCCAGTGAGACGTGAACTGAGAGCGACCTCTGCTCAGCAGGGCATGTCGGACCGCCAATGGCCTGCAACGCCATCAAACTGGTCGATGTCGCTGAGATGAACTACCTGGCTGTAAACGGGGAAGGAGAGGTGGGACACCAACACCAGCCAATGGGATCACGTGGTTTTGTTCAGCCCTCTCTCCCTTCTACATGGAGGTGTGTGTTTTTGTTTTTTTAGGTGTGTGTGAAGGGTCCAAACGTCTTCCAGGGCTACCTGAAAGACCCAGAGAAGACGGCAGAGGCTCTAGATGCAGACGGATGGCTTCACACCGGAGACATTGGAAAGTGGCTTCCTGTACGTTCATCCAGCTTCATTTATTCTCACAGTTTTTCTATGTGGATTAAAGCTTAAATATAAAATCTCAAGATATTGTCATACCAGATTCAATTTGAATTGATTTTTTTCATTTTCTCACTGACAGGAAATATTTTCAAAAAGTGGCTTTTTTGTACAAATCCCTTCTGGGATTTGTACAATGGAGTATCAGGGCAAGGCTACAACAATTTCTGTTAAATTATCAGAATATAGACACAATATTAGCAGAATAAAGATTTCATTTTTACCAGAAGAATGTATGAAATTATGAGAACATTCCTAGACTTATCAAGATCTGACATGACCAGCTTAGTCCGTGTTGCTTTCTCCTTTTTTTTTGTTGCTGTTTTTTATTTTAAAAATACTACTTAGTTCTTCTTAAATTACAACTTCATTTTGGACTTTATTCTTGTAATTTTAGATAAAGTCTGGCCCTAATGTTCCATTGTAGAGTTGACCTGAATTCCAAGTCCACATATATAGAAGCTTTAAAATGTACTTGTCAACCTGACATCACTCTAAATTATGAGAACCCAACCAGTGCATCGGTTGTGGGGGGGGGGGGGGAAATCCAGATTTTCCAAAAATGTAATCTTTACTTATTAATCACCTGCCCCTAATGTGAATCTGACTTTGTTCCTGCTGCTTCTCACTGCATCCTTACCAGAAGTCTTGCTGTTGCAGGGAATAGTAACACAGTTCACTCATCTGTTCACAGAACGGCACGCTGAAGATCGTCGACAGGAAGAAGCACATCTTCAAGCTGGCGCAGGGCGAGTACGTCGCTCCTGAGAAGATCGAGAACATCTACATGAGGAGTGATGCAGTGGTGCAGGTGTTTGTGCATGGAGACAGTCTGCAGGTCAGCCATCTTGAAGCCAAACCGTTTTGGTTCCTCTCACACTCACCTCAAGCTGCCTACCGTGTTGAGACGGGTGTAACTGTCGTCTCCAGGCTTGTCCGATAGCTGTGGTGGTCCCGGACCCCGACTACCTGTGTAACTGGGCCCAGAGGACGCTGAGGCTACAGGGAAGCTACCAGGAGCTGTGTGGGAAAGCGGTAATCCTAGCAAACTGTGCACAGCTTTTCTACGATCACTTTGAAACACAAAGCCAATTGACAGAGCTTTACTTATATATATATACAGATATTTTTTCACCCTTCAACTAACTGTTATTTTACTAATCGATTAATCGGATGAAAAAATGACACATTCTGCAGAACTTTCATTTAATTTTTTATATATTAGAATTCCATTTGAATAAGAAAACAAGCATTTCATTGCCTAAAATGCATTAACATAGCATTTATTTACCTGAACACTTGATCATTTGTTGGCATCCACAGCTAAAATAATACTTCTAACATCAACTGAGCTCAACATCAATACAGTATAGGGCTGATCTGTTGATTCGTTTTTCAATTGGCCAGTTCATAATTGGATAATGAAAGGTGTTTAGGACTCTTTTTCTTTTTAAAAAAATAATTTGAACCAGGTGAAGCTAAAACTTCCACTTGAGGAGTTTTGGGTAGAACTGATAAACAAGTCTAATGGCCTTGTTTTTGAGTCTGTATACTCAATTTGACGATTAATCGATTTCTAAAAAGTTGACAATTATTTTAATAATCAACTAATCACAAGAAATTCAATCAGTTGTTTCAACCCTTTTCTTTTTATTTACTATAAAATGTTTTAATCAGCTTGAAATCAATTTCTTGAGGACATCATGTTTTCAATTGAAATGTTTTAATAGAAGGTCAAGGCAGCCATCTTGGAGGACATGCTGCGGCTTGGCAAAGAGGGAGGCCTCAAGTCCTTTGAGCAGGTGCAACACTGACTTCTAGATGAGATTCACAAGATTGTGAATCCTGTAGAAATGTAACAACGCTGAGATGAGTTGCTGATGAAACATTATTCTCCTCTAACACAACCGGTGTCCTGCAGGTTAAGGCCATCCACATCCATACAGAGATGTTCTCCATCGAGAACGGCCTGCTCACCCCTACAATGAAGGCTAAGAGGAACGAATTGCGCCAGTACTTCAGGTCTCAGATAGATAAGCTGTACGCCGGGATCAGCATGTAGGAGGGCTCACTGGCTCCGTTTGTGTTGTGAAGAGGGAAAGAGGCGGTGAACTGGGGGGAGCAAGTCTAAACAAGAAGCTCAAGAAACGAGCAGAGCTGGTCGACATGCAGCTTTTAGGGTTTGTGAAGCATTTCCAAGATGGGATCTGTGGAACACTTAACCTCACAGTCCAGAGGAGTTGTTACACAACTCACTACAGTACAAATGTATGATTTAAAAAATATATATTCTTTAAGATGATTCCCATCAACTCTTAAGTGAACATTTTAAAGTTTGTACATGTGGCTGATTCCTGATGGAGCAGGAATCAGCCACATGTACAAACTGATAACAAGCCATATATTTAAGCTAATGGTCCTTTTCTATTAGCACACACTCAGCGTGACTAGCCACATGCTATTGGACCCTTTTATTTTGCTGGGGTTCGTGACATCAGAAGACTATTGGTCACTTATTGGTCAGAGGGTGGAGCCTCTGTTTGGATCACAGGAGTGATGCTCTTACAATAATCCATTAAAACTCCCAACAGAGACCAAAAAGCCACACATCGAGCTACACTGTTAGTGGAAACGGTCCACAACCGTCTTAGTCATTTTTATATCAACATTGTCATCTTTGTACATTAAATGTGAATTTTAAACTGTTTTCACTGTTAATGTAAGAATAAATTTGGTACCTCATGTACTAGTTTAGACACTAAGGACAACAGAGTCTGATCTAGCTGTGTTTGGGTACCTATGGGAACAACATGGGAAATCTTTGTAAGTGTATTCATTTATTTATGATAATGATGAGAAAATGTTACCTTTTCTAATTGAATGTTATTTTTTAATGAAAAGTTAAGCAATAGATTGTCATTTTGTAAAAGATTTGATTAAAGAAATTTTAAAAGATTTGTGTAAACTATTTTACCATGTGGCATTTGTACATTTAGTCATTCATATTTGCTGCTTTTATTTTTTTGCTTTGATAAAATTAAGAAAAACTGATGTGGGTTCCCTTCAAATCTGATTAGTTTCTGTTAGATCTTAGAGTATTTTACATGTTTATTAAATGCAGTCTCAGACCTGAAAAGGCTTAAATCACACTGATGTTGCATATTTGTTCATAAAGAGCTTCTTCAATTGACTGTTTTCTTTTTTGTTATTAATTGGAACCAAATTCTAGTTCTGGCTGATAAATTAAGGGCAGAATTGGTTTTATTAGAGGAAATATAACTGGAAACATTCACTGGAAACTTAAACTCATAACAATCTTGATGGCTGGTCACAATCAGCTGGAAAGGAAAAATTAACCCCAAATCATTTCTCATTCCATCAAAATTTAGTTTAATTAGTTGCAGCTATATTTTGTTTTGCTTCTTTTTAAAAAAATAAATATGAATAAACTTACGTTGACTTTTAAACTTGTGGTTCTTTATAAGAATTGAGGGGGTAATTAAAAGATGTAATGTTTCCAGATTAGATCCAATAAAATGATGAAGAATTGGATTTTTAAAAGTTCCAACAAAAATATCACCACAGCAATGGTTCAAGTACATTCCTCTGAAATGGCGAAGAAAGGCAAATCACCTCCCGCTTTCCGTAGGACTAGACTGTTCCATATTCACATTTCAAGTGATAGACTCCTATTTTTAAAACATCTTTTAAGGCTTGACTGTACATTATTTTTAAAAATATATGCTGCTTTATTTAAACTGCATGTCAAGAGTTTCTCTTGCTCACCTTCTAAATATTCCTCTCCCCCCCTCGGTGTTTGCGGAATGGTTTCGCCCGGAACTCGAACTGTTTTGCGGGAAGCAGCTGGTTCAGGTCGAGCTAACGGTGTCAAGAATATATTGACGAAAATGAGGTGAGGAAGTTACACCAGCTTGTTTTTGTTTTATTACATAATATATCCACATTTTGTTGTTCGAAAGTTCAGTAATAAAGAAGACTGAAGCCGTTAATAGAAAAATAAAGCTCTGCTTTCGCTGATAGTATGATTGAATACGGTTTTTTACAGAACGTCACGACATTAAGGTTAGCATGTAATATGTAACTTAAATCTTTCGAGTAGTTAAAGCTGGACTGGGCTATTCTACCCAGTACGGAGTCACATTTACTTAGTAAGTTGACATCTCAATGTCTATTAACGCCGTTAGAGGGCGCTCTGAATCACAATCCGTTAAAGAAGAGGCTGAGTAGGATAGAAATGACGGTCCGACCAGCTACTTGGTCTGGCAGTTAGGGTTCATAAATGAAAATATTTAGCTTTAAATGTGTATTCATAATAACTAATATGGGTAACAGAATATTTCACAATAATGTTGCTCTAAAATGACGTTATAGTAATTCAGTCCAGGTCACTTAAAATTAACCTAGAGATGATAAAATGCAGCTCGGATCCATATAAAGTAGAGAAACAGACATTTTTTCCGTTGGTGACCTTTTTAAATTGAAAGGATCTGCCTTCTCTATAATTAGGGCCATGCCACTGCAATGCATGAGGAGAGCAGTGGTTTATTTCATTGGTTTATCAATGAAATAAACCAAAAAAGAAAAAGGATAAATCAATTTTACTGCAATAAAGAGGTGGAGGATTCTGGCAGTGACTGACTTGCGAAGTCAGTCACAAAAAGTGAAAAACGAGCGAAATTTCCAACTGCCGAAACCTTAGAGTGTAACTGAAATTAACTGCCGCTTTTTAGAGTGA